>PVIH01007072.1:0-104111 GCA_004025045.1 Sigmodon hispidus
AAAACAGCCTGGTACTGGCATAAAAACAGACTTGTGGACCAATGGAATAGAATTGAGGATCCAGGCATTGACCCAAAAACCTATGAACACCTGATCTTTAACAAAGAGGCCCAAAATATTCAATGGAAAAACGATAATATCTTTAACAAATGGTGTTGGCATAGCTGGATGGTAGTGTGTAAAAAAATGCAAATAGATCCGAGCCTGTCACCCTGCACAAAACTCAAATCCAAGTGGATCTAAGACCTCAACATAAACCCAGCCACACTGAACTTAATAGAAAAGAAAGTGGGAAATACCCTTCTACGAATTGGCACAGGCGACCACTTCCGAAATATAACACCAGTGGCACAGACACTAAGAACAACAATCAATAAGTTGGACCTCCTGAAACTGAGAAACTTCTGTAAAGCCAAGAACACTGTCAATAAGACAAAACAACAGCCTACAGAAAGGGAAAAGATTTTCACCAACCCTACAAGGGATAGAGGCTTGATCTCTAAAATATATAAAGAACTCAAGAATCTAGACCCCCAAACCTAGAAAAACCCAATAGAAAATGGAGTTCAGAACTAAAAAGGGAATTCTCAGCAGAGGAACTACAAATGGCTGAAAGGCACCTGAAAAAGTGCTCATCATCTTTAGCCATCAGAGAAATGCAAATCAAAACAACTTTGAGATACCACCTGACACCTGACAAATTGGCTAAGATAAAAGGCACAGATGACAGCCTATGCTGGGGAAGCTGCAGAGCAAGTGGAACACTCCTCCATTATTGGTGGGAGTGTAAGCTTGTTCAGCCACTTTGGAATGCAGTATGGCAGTTTCTCAGAAAATTGAGAATCAATCTCCCCAAGGATCCAGAAATACCACTTCTGGGTGTATACCGTAAAGATGCACATTTGCACTCCAAAGGCATTAGCTCAACTATGTTCATAGCAGCATTATTTGTAATAGCAAGAACCTGGAAACAACCTAGATGTCCCTCAACTGAAGAATGGATTAACAAACTGTGGTACATCTACACAATGGAATACTACTCAGCAGTAAGAAAAAAATGATATCCTAAAATTTGCAGGCACAAGATGGATTTGGAGAATATCCTCCTGAGCAAGGTATCACAAACTCAGAAAGAGAAGCAGGGGATGTATGTGGAGAGCTGCCTGTAGGGGCGCCTTAAAGATGGCACTGGCTTCCGCCCTCCACCTTCCACATGGTGAGTGTTCTCAGTGACAAACATTCCCATATATGGCTAGGCTGAGGATCTGGCTTGCTTCCGTACCTGGACCTATAGGTAGTGCCCATGTGGCATACTGGGCTGCCCAGAGGCTATTTAGGCTGCCTGTGGGTTTTCCCAGGAGAGAGATAAGATGTAGCAAGTCAGTCACTCCCCATCATAAATAAGTAAGTCAGAAGTCAGAAAATTAATGAAGGTTCCTGAATAAAACTGCTGAAAGAAGAGCTGGTGTCGTGTCTTCCTTGCGGGACGAGGTTGCGCGTGACAGATGTACTCACTCATTAGTGGACTCTAAACAAAAAAGCAAAAAGCAAAGCATGCCCAAGCTGCAAACTACAACCACTGAACAGCTTGGGATCTGAAACACCTTGTACTGACACCTTGGATCCTACTCCCCTTGGAGGAACACCTGACTCAGTCTCTTTGTTGGTGTGAAGAAACTGGATCTGCCCGGAGTGGATGCTGAACTGAGCAATATTGGGACCTTGGGACTGCCTGCCCACACTGGGGAGGAGATGAGGAAATGTGGAGAAGAGAGAGTGACCTCACGGGGTGGGAGGAGGAAGGGACCTTGAATAAGGATATATACAAATAGAAAATGTGACTTTATTCATACTAAATAATAATAATAATAATAATAATAATAATAATAATAATAAAGAAAAGAACCCAAGATACCCAACTCTTCTTTCTTCAGCTTCATTATAAATTGTTTGGTGCTCTCTAACTTTATACTATCCTTCAAAAAGTTCATATTATTCTACAAAGTCTCGAGAAAAAGAAACATAAAGAAGCCAATATTTTATCCATTTCTGAGGAAAATGCAGAGCAAGAGTTTGACAGCTGCTTTATAATTTGTCAGAAAAAGAATCCTAACAAAAACATTTGTATAGCTTTAATTACTAATACATTTCTAACTCAGAGAAATTTACTTCTATTATGATGCATCTTTTCTTAGAAAACACAAAAGCTGAGGAGAACACTCTAATCGACAGCCTATACAAAGTAGTTTCATCTTGAGTATATTTGGGGGCAATGAAGCATTTCAAACTACATTTCATAAAAAGCAGACTATGACCTATACTCAGATGAACAACTCTGTCTAATCAAGAGTAGTTTTGCAAAAGCAACACTTGCTAAATCTCTCAACTTGAAAGCAGAAAAGATTGGAAGATAAGTTCAAAATGCTGATATCTAATAAAAAATTAAATTCTATTATCAAAACTGACCTGGATCATAATAGGGATATGTAAGATGACTTGTAACATGTATAAGTATCATTGTTTAAATAAGTACTTCATACATTAATGTGACCACAAAAAATCTTTTATTCATAATATTCAGTGTAAGTTAACTTAAAAGGTTTTCTTTTTACTCTAAAAGTTTTTAAAAAGCAAGGCTAATGGGTCATGTATTACTTCAGGGGCACACACAGTATTTTGGAAGTAGCTCTCAAATTAATCTGAAATTACTAAGAATTGTTTATATACAAATGATATATGGGAAAAAAGGTCTTACTCCATGGTTCACTTCTTCTCACTCATTTTAAGCTACGAACAGGGAGATTGTAAAAATAAAAAATGTTTATAATTAGAATCTAGGGACTCAGAAGTAACAAAACAACACTTTCAAAAAGAGGAATAAAAAAAAATCAGCTCCTTAAAGACCTAGGTATAAAGATGTACTCTCAACATAAAAATGTTATCTTATAGCTAGTGTTTCTTACTGTGCAAATTTAGCTTTATCTAATTTTAATCTACCTGTAAAATTCTACTTGTAATAAGCAATAACAACAAAGAATAAAGATGTTTCCTTATGCTTAGAAGACTCACAGACATTTTCCATAGCACTTGGATTTTCCTAAACAAAAATTTGAAGGACAAACAATAAAAACAAAATTAAACATTAAACTTACTTTCCAGTGTCCTTGGCAAGATCACACCAGTCTCTTCTAACTATATCTAATCCTTTTAGCTCCTGTTTGGTAACGTAATTCCCATCTGATGTTGGTTCAACAACCAGAGCAGCATATTTCTTTTTCTTCAGCAGTAGCAGAGACTTGAAAATTCCATCAATGTCTATTTCAAGCAGTTTGTATAGTTTATTCACTTCACTTTTTACCTATGAAAATTTCAATTATTTTATTGTAAGATTCTCAAACAACTAACAGGGAAAAAAATTAAGGTGCTATAAATTCCTAAGAGTTAACCTCAGAACACTTGAAGGTACATGTAATTAAAATTTATTACACAAGTTACATAATACAGAATTATTTAGGGTACAGTTTATAAACACTGAAGAACAAAGAACAAAATCTGATCTTAGCATCACTCTCCATTGTTTACCAGGAAAATTTTCAGTTAGAATATCACACTGCTATTGGCTCATGGATGTTTACTGTGGCACTATTAACAATAGTTATAAAATTAGCCTAGGTGCCCATTAACAAAGGATTAAATAAAAAACACTTAGTATATCCATATACAATAAAATTTTTTCAAAGCATAAAGAATGAAATTATAATGTATGTGTAAAAATGGATATAATAGCAAATATTCAGCTAGTAAGTCAGACTCAAAAAAACCAATTCAGACACATTCGTACACATATAGAATCATATGATATGAAAGTAAAAACAAAGTATATAAGAGAACAAAGAGAATTAATTCACATATGGGAAGAGGCTATGTAGAATATGCCAAAGTACAATGCAAACATGTATGACAATGCCAGTATAAAACTCAGAAGTATGTACAACAAATACACAGCAATAAGAATAAAATAAAGATCTCAATAACTTAGAAAGCTAAGCCAGGATGACGTTGGTATTGAAGTCAATTTGTGGTGGTTTAAAAATTCAAGACCAACTTGAGCTATATAGCAAGATTTTATCTCAAAAATATTTTTAAATTAAGACGTACTAATATTAATGAATATCAACATAAACAATAAAAGTAGTAAATAGCAAATTAACATAAATATTATTTCATCAAAACAAAGGCTATGACCAGCTCTCTTCACTCCAAGAAATACATAATAACTATAGTAAATGATGTGTAAGTCTTTCTTGAGTCTAAAACAATACATATGTATTTGCCTTAAAATAACTGAATTAACAACTAGATAATTCAACAATTATGTGGGCAAAAAATTAAATAAAACTTTGTTAGATAATGTCCAAAATGTCCATCAGCACTTTGAGTATAGACAAATAGCGATGTGCTGCATGATTAAGTGAATGGTCCATCTCCTGCCCTTTGCTGACAACACCAAGGCACAAAACACTGCCTCTAGGAAAAACTGCAAAGATATGCAAGGTTCAATATAAGTACAAAAGACCAGGCCTATCTACAAGTGAAGAGTACAGTTCAAATCCCACACTTCCCAGGAAGGAAAAATTGGTACTTTGTAAGATGTTTCCATTTTTAAAATACTAGGACAAAATCTTAAAAAATCAAGTGCTCAAGAAATACTTGGCAAGTGTGAATCACCATTAAGAGGCTACCAATGGCTAGACAGTGGTGGCATATGACTATAATCCCAGCACTTAGGAGGCAGAAGGGGGTGAATATCTGTGAGTTCAAGGCCAACCTGGCCTACAAAGTAAGTTTCAGGACAGCCAGAGCTGTTACACAGAAAAACCCTAACTCAAAAAAATAAACAAACAAAAAAGAAGCTACCAATGACAGCTTTCAAATGTCCCTTTGTATTTTCTAATATAGTTTAAATATTCTTATAAAATTAAATATGTACATGAGTACACATATATGTATAGATAGGTAAATATATTCAATCATACCTATGTATGACATATATCAGAATACTATTAGAAATACATTTCCTTGTGAATGATGATATATAAATTTCTAATGTAACTACATTTAATTTTTTTTCCAAAAAAAAAAACCAAATTGTTATCTACTTAAGGAAACCAATTGCCTTTGAATTTCGCCCTCAAAACAAATTAGAGTGTAAAAAAAAAAAAGAGAGAATGAAAAATTTAGTGACACCAAATTTATTATTTATATAAGTATACATATGTACATAACACATGAACTTAGTATATTTACTGTGTTTAATACAGAAATCACAAACCCAGGTAAAATATGTAATCATTAAATTATCTCACCTTGTTTCCCAATTTAAATACTTCTTCCAGATTGGTGCTATTGGTATTTATCATAATTGAATCTGTATCTCCATAAATAACTTCAAGATTCATCTAGTAAAAGGCAAAAGTATAAAAATTAATAACAAAAACATACAGATCACTATATACAATGTGTCACTGATTTTTCACAGGTCATGTTACTTACTATCTGTACTGTCAGGATATATGATTTAATATTAAGCACTTCGTGAACTAGAAATGCAAGCAGTACAAGATTAAGAAAACTATCCCAATTTTCTTTTTAAAAATTGGAAGAATTAACTGTGTATAGTTTCAATTGAAACAGAATATGAAATTTGATAAAAATAAGACTAGGAAATAGGGCCTATATTTAATCATTCTGCCATGTACTTAGTGGTCATAGCAGTTTAAGCAGCAAAAATATGGACTTAAATAATTCTGGGGCACAAATATTTATTGAATTCTCAAACAGTATTTTTATTAAAATATGAAGTGTGCCAAAAAATCACAACAAACAACACTGAAGCACATACATTATAAAAGCTTAGAAATAAACTCTAATTAGCACCATTACTAATTTCCCTGAAACACATATAAGCTTCAAGCAGGGGCCAGATCATATCAGTGTAGATACAAGAGAAGAGGCTGCAATCCATTAGGACGGAACAGAAATGTAGCCATCCTAAAAACTAATTTTCAGTATGTCTGGGTTATGATTTTCCTTGAAAACAAAACTGTCACCAAGTATGATGTTTAAAAGATATTTTAGAATGAAATGTTTAGCATTACCTTCTGTACCATCTCTTTTGTATGCATCAGAATCTAAATAAAACAAAAGTCAACATTAATGTATTACACAATTACAATTGCATAAATATGGCACAAAACATTTTCAATTTCTAATGTCTTTAAAACTCTTGAATGGTTCATAACACCCAAATATCAATATAATCTAAGTTTGCCTTTACGCTGATACTTAGTAGAGACTTGCAAGACAATAAATATCTGTGTTTCTGTGTATCATTAATAAACATCTATAATCAGGTACCCCTTAGTAGTATGGCAAATGTCACTTATTCTCAGTAATAATATTTCAATAGAATTGTATGACTAAAGAAAGCTTTATAGTGCTTAAAATGCAGCAATTCATATCCATATTCAGAATATTAAAAGGATAATAAAGTATTCTATTTAATTTAAAATTCTTTTCCAGATTAAATTTCTTGAAGGTGACTATATGGCCTGGAGTTAGCATATTGCCCAGTAAACTGATGAATTTCAATAAACATTAATTGAAAACAAACATACAGATAACTATGAATGTATCTGCCCTCAGGCCCATATGGCTACATGCTACAAAACGTAACTTAAACACAGACAAAAGCATATATAAGTTACCATGGGCCCTATCAGGAGTATCATTTTTAATATGTGAAGGACTCTGAAGATGTGATAATATGATGTATTGAGAGCAGAAACAGAGGCAAAGAGATACTATGCAAGATACTATGCTGAGAGCACTTCCTGCATTCTATCCTTTCTTTACCCAAGATCTCCAAGAGGAGGCTACTACTAATATCTACATTTGTTAGCTGTGAAATGACAAAAAAGTAATTTCTGTCTTCTAACCCCAGCAAAACAAGGTACAAAACTAGGCACTCTGGCTTTAAGAGAGAAGCCTTAGTCACTCAACACTATTGTCACTGCAGTTTCACTCATTCTTCACACATCATTCTATATCAGAAATTTCTTTTCAATGAATCAAATAGAAGTTTGCTTTCATTCATGGCTCTTTCTCCCACCTTGTCAGCTAAACTGAAATCCCAAGGTTTCATCTTTCTTATCCTCCATAGTGCAGAGTTTCTAAGTCTTTCTTATCCTCCATAGTATAGAGAGTACGTCTATCTTTGAAGCACCTTACCCATGTATCTATGACTGCCCATCTTCATTGTCCATGCCAATTTCTATTGCCCTATTTGTTAAATGTTCAAAATTTTTAGTGTCTTCCATGCCAGGGGGAGGGGTGTTTCTGGGTGAATTATGATTAAACTAAACCAGTAGTTTTTATATTGGATATATAGTGGAATTACCTAAAGACCATTAAATAACTAAAGCAGTTACAACCAACAAATGTCTTCAGAACTTCTTCCTGGTATGAAACTCTCTCACTCCAGTGTTGAGAGCTACTGTGCAAGAAAGAGCACTAGCTTTCTAAAATTTATTATATGCTTCTATTTTTTTTCTCTACCAAAACCAATATTTCCCCCCTCTAATATCTGGCCCAGAATATCTTTGACAAGGAGTGGTTTGCTTTTTAAAAAATTATCATTTATTTTATATCCAAACTGCAATTTACCCTCCTTCCTCTCCTCCCATGCCACCCCCCAACCTCCTCCCCTGCACATCCAATCCTCTTCAGTTTCTGTTCAGAAAGAGGCAGGCCTCCCATGGGTAACAACAAAGCACAGTATATCAAATTGAGGTCAGACTAAGCTCCTCCCCTGGTATTAAGGCTGAGCGAGGCAATCCAGTATGAGGAATGGGTTGCCAAAAGTATTAGGGACAGGCCCTGAATTTCACTGCTACAAGTCCCACAGATAAACCAAGCTACACAACTGTCACACATATGTAGAGGGCCTACGTTGGTTTCATACACACACCTAGCTGTCTGATCTGAAGTTTTTTAAAAGAGCTCCCAAAGCTCATTGACTCTGAAATGACCTGAAGAACCCTTCATAGAATGGATCTAAACCCTCTAAAGGTAGACGACACTCAATTGGCATGGGCAGTCAGTCTGTGGAGCCTCTTGCAGTAGGACCAGAGTTTATTCCTGGTACATGATCAGGCTTCTCAGAGCCCATTCCCTAAAGAGAAACATCTTACTCAACATTGATACTAGGGAGTAAGACTTGGTCCTAACTCAACTGGATATGGCAGACCGAATTGACTCAGTTGGGATTCCTTGCCCTCACTGAGAAATGGATAGGGGGATCGGGTAGGAGAGGCTTGGGGAGGACTGGCTGGAGAAAAAGGGAGGGGGAGCAGTGGTGGGTAGGGGGGAAAAATTAAGTAAAAAAACTCCCAAGATGATTCTTAGGACTGGTCCAACCATGATAATTCCATTCTAGACACATTACTTATTTAGGCATGTTCATATGACAATTTTATCTTGACCAATAAGAGGTAAGGAGAATTCCTCTAGAAAACTTCTAAAAAAGGTTTTTGTTCCTCATGAGAAGTAACAGAAACTCAGCCTTTTAGATTGAGGGCTGCCTAGAGCAGCCAACAGCTATCACGGTAACCATGAAGAACCATGCCAAGAAGGTTCAAGCTAAAATGCTGAGAATGTACCTGCCTCAAAGGGATATGTGACTGCTGCGCCAAATGACACCTATAAAGTACATTTTAACTTTTTTTTAGGAATTACCAACTTTACTGAATCAGCCAGAATTTCCTAAAGTGTTTTCAGAGCCTCCAAGATCAAGCCCAAATTCTACAGTTACATCTAAACCCCAGCTCTATCTGTACAGCTGTTATTTCCTCCCCAAAACTTCTAGTTGGACAAGAAAAGTTTACCAGTCTCTGAATAGTTAGCATATATATACAGGTTCATCTTTTGTTGCCTCCATTCATACAATGGAATTTATTCTCCAGTCTTCTGACCATGATTACATTTTACCAAGTTCAGCTTAAACTAAACTTTATTCCACAAAGCCTGAGCTGACTGCCCAAGCATAGAACAATCTCATTGACTCTTCTCTAGTTTCTTATAGCTCATGCTCTGTTTCTCTAGTAGCTTAATGATGTTTTTCACTATTAGTGACTGGTACCCTCCCCAAACAGACCACACTTCAGAAGACAAAAGGGCATGCTCACACCTATAGACTTTAAATATGACAAGCTATCAAAAGCTATGTGGCAAGTGACTGGCAGGTCCCATCGTAATCTCAATTATTTTTCTAATACACACTAAAATTAAATTATGGGACAATGCAGTATGTGAAAATGCTCAACATTTTTTTGAAGAAAAGGACATAATGAAATGGGCCCAAGTTAAGTCAATCACAGAGAGTATAGAACTACTTATGAAAAGTTCATCTCCACCTCCTTACAAGACTTAGCTATTCTCATCTCAAGAGTAAATTCCACAAGCTCCTTAGGAAACTGAGGTAACTGTTATATGCAAATGAAGTAGCCCAGAAGCAATTTGTTGCTTTTTTACAATATATCCATGTTCTCCAGTGCTTTTTACCAACAGCTGGTGACAATATCCTCAAATCAAAGTTCTCACCATGGTCTATAACTCTTTGATTTATCTGACAAACTGTAACCAGGCTGATCATTATCCTCTTGTGCTTCTTCACTAAACAGTTCTACACAGTGGGTACTGTGGTAACTTGAGAGTCTAATGCTTACCAAAATATTAATGAGCAATGCTGCCTTAGGTCCAGGTCTCAATTCAAATTGTTCACTGGGGGGGGGGTGTCTGCTGTTGGATACCCAGTGAGCTACATAACTTAGCATCTAGCAGAGGGCCTGGTATATGGGGACCACTAATGAACAGCTGGAGGCTGATGTATGAATGATCCTAAAGGGTGGGTAGTTCACAAAACCATGTGACAAATGAGAAAAATTAAGCTCTGAAACTGTACCTGAAGATGTGTTTGATACTGCGGTTATAGATCAGTCCCTGACCCAGAAGCAGGAATTCATTTTCTTTTCATGGTGTCCCACAGAACCCATATGAATGTTCTAGAAACTATTAATAAAAAACCTTATACATTACAAGTAATTTCTCCATTGAAGAAAAGAATTTTTAAAAATAGCCACTGGTTTCCAGAAAAATTTACTGGACACAAGGTACAGTGAATACAAGATGACCGCTCATAAATTCACTTCAAAGTGACAAGCCTAATATTAAAGCTAGCCATTCTGACAGAAAATCATTTTATAAGCACCAGCGGCCAGCAAACAGGGCTCTAAAAGATTGCTAAATTCATTAATAAGGCAGTCTGCAGCTATCTGATTTCACAGCAACACCTGCATATTTAGCTACTCATTACCAATTGGATGATGGAATTTTTTTCAAGCACATTTCAAAAATCTGCCAACTTCAAGTGTAAAAAAATAAACTTTGTGGTTAATTTTTCCCTTAACAAAGTACAGCTGTTGAGAATAATTGTTCAAGATCTTACCCTGTAATGTCAACTGCAGCAGAACAAAGAGTATTTAATTAGCAAATCTATCCAGTAATTCAACACCTATTATATAAAATGCCTTCGTGATTTTATTCAGGATAATTTGCTAAGAGGGTTATTACTGACATTCAGATGGAATTTAAAATTCCTACGCAAGTCGAGTCATAATAGCAGTAATGATCTCCCCAATCAGGAGATTCGGTGTCACACAAGGCTCTCTTGCAATGCAGCAACCGATTTCCTGACTTCTTAATTCCTGGGCTCAGCTCAGTGAGAGCCCTTCATGCCGATATTTCAGTCAGCAATACATCTTTAATGGGACTCTATTAAAATAACTAGAACAAAAATGACTTTTTTTTGGTTAAAAAGAATGACAGCACTGCCATCATATCAATCATTGCAGGCTTTGCAGAACAGTGTCATTAGGGGAAAAGAGGAGGGGGAAATAGGAAAGGGGTAGGGGTGGGGGTGGGGAAAGCAATAATTAAAATAATACCAAAATGGATTTTAACCCAAAGCTGAGCCTCTGAAGGCTGGAGAAAGGTGGTAAAAACTAGAAATGAAACTTAAAATAAAATATTGGTTTTCTAAAAAATGATTTGTTCTGGAATAAACTTACAATGTGTTGTTTCCTAGGCAAAAAGTACAAGTTTTCTACACCAGGTTAACAGTAGCAACCTAAGACTACTACTGCTATGTGTATTTATAAATTCTCCTACCATGCCCAGCAGGTTATAAATTCATCTATATCTTCTTTCAAAAGAATACTGTGGTGTTGCAAAGCATTCAAAAGTAATGAAATGATTTAGATGTCATTTCATATCAATAGTGTCCATTAGCACTAAACAATTGAGGGCATCAGCTTTTCACAGTTATACAAAAATTTCAAGGATATTCCCAAGATTATGTCTACTAATAATATCTACCAACGAGCAACCCACTTCAATCTATAACCTATATGTTAAACATAATGAAAATCTTATACTCTAATGAAATATTGTTTAAGGTCAAATTCCAAACAAATAATGCATAAGGGGAATGGTAAATGAAATCTCAATGGCTACTAATGACACAGAATTAGAAATAACTGGAATTTTAAAAGTACATTAGCATAACAGGCAAAATGAAGGATTTTGAATGATAGGAAAGAGGAAAGTTGAAGCAATGTAAATATTGTGATATTTGGTAATCCAGCCATCATCTAAGTACTTCCTATTCTAAATTTCAGCAATTTCCAAGCAAGATCCAGTGCTGCACAGTTTTCCCATTTGGTGAACATTTATTTTAAACAGAATTTACACTGCATTTTTCTCTCTTCATTTTTACTCTTAATTCTTATACCTATCTTCTCCATAAAATGCACAAAGAATAGGAGCAATGAGCCTAATAATCATTCTGTTTTCTGACTTTAACAATCACTGCCTTTATGATACTGGGTTGCTTACTGCTATGAACATTAATTTTATTTTCTCTAAAAATGGGGTGCTCTTTGTACCTAGTTCCCTGGCCTGGGTTAAAATAAAAAGAACTATATGTTGAAAAAGTACACTGTAAAAATAAAACACTATAAAAATACTAACTTTTTTAAAAGTAAAAAAAAAAAAAAAAAAAAAAAAAAAAACCTCAGTCCTGATTTCAATTGCCAACTACTAATTAGGTCTCTTGATTCCTCATTGATTAAAGGAGGAGGTTGGGATTACCTCCAAATCTAAAAATCTAGAATTTCAAGTCTGATGTGAATAAATGTCTCTGCACTAGATTTGGTTGTTTTACTTTTGGAGCATACTCATGTCTTTAGTATTACTAAAAGGAGACACTAATACAGCACTGATTTCAAGGATATATTTTCATATTCTAGGTTACCTTTTAAGGCTTTAATTATAAAATAACTAAAACCATTTATACACATAGTATATTTGCAGTACTTAGAAACACCCAATACTGTCTGTTATCTTTTTCTATTCCCACGAAGGGCACATACATATAGACAAATTTATCATGATTTCTTGGCCTCAGCACCATTTATATTTTAGGCCAGATAGTTCTTTTTATGAAGGGCTACCTTGCAAGATGTACATTGAAAGATGTTTAGGGGCTGGAGAGATGGCTCAGAGGTTAAGAGCACTGACTGCTCTTCCAGAGGTCCTGAGTTCAATTCCCAGCAACCACATGGTGGCTCACAACCATCTAGGATGACATCTGGTGCCTTCTTCTGTATACTGTATACATAATAAATAAATAAATCTTCAAAAAAAAAAAGAAAGATGTTTAGTAGAATACGATTGGGCTTCCTTTCAAAATTCAATGAAATAAATAGTAAACTATATCTTTGCAATGTGAGGCCTTCTCTGCATTTCAATGCATCAGACCTTCCTAAGTTAGTCTGTCTCCAGCATCAGTACCTTCTAAGCCAGTCTTAACACTTTGCCAATATTCATTCTAACATACACTTCCTTAAAATAACATCCATGCTCCCTCACTTAATCCTAAGACTCGTGATGTACTTGAGGCCTTATCTTCTAACGTTTCCTACATTTGTCCTTCAACCAGGCCTTCCCCCACATATTTCAGGTTCATTAAACATGTTAGCTGACTCCTTAATAGGTACCACATCAGTCTCCAAAAAATAGCATGTTCTTTTTTCTTTCAGAGTCTCATTATGTAGCCCTGGCTATCCTGGAACTCACTTTGCAGAATAGGCTGGCCTCAAAACACAGAGACCTGCCTGCCTCTGCATCATTCTTGCTTTTGTACTTTTCACATGCAGTTTCCCCACAGTGGTTAAAAACTATGTCGTTGCTAATTTTGTGTGTTAGCTTGGTTACACCAGGTACCCAAAGATTTGGTCAAACACTAATCTAAATGTCACTGAAAGTGTTTTCAAATAGGATTAAAACTTAATAAATTCTATGTGAAGCAGATTACCATCATATCCAATTAGTTGAAGGCCTCAGAAGATAAGGACTGAGGTTCTCAAAAAAAAAGAAGATATTACAGCTGCAGACTGAGTTCTAATATCAGTCACAGCAACAACTCTTCTGAGCCACAAATTTTATACTTACAAGTTCCTCGATTTGCATGAGCAAATTCTTATGTGTGTACCCTCCCTACAACTCACACAACTCTACCTCTTGTTGGTTCCATTTCTCTGGGGAATGTTAACACAGGCAATTCAAGTATATAAAGCCTAATAATGTATGACTCAGAGCAAACAATATAATGTCTCTAAAGTTGCTAATTTCTCAGCTACAAAACAGAGACAGTAATTAGTATTCCTTAGAGTAGGACATTAAGCATAACATTGTATATACTTTAGTATGTGCACTTTCTGAGATGTAAGTATTTGATAAAGATTGGGATATTACCTCATATCCATTTATTTTATAAGGAATATCATTCTGCCAGAAAAGTCTTCTCTAGCTTTGAAAACCCTATGATACTAACTAGCATTCCAGTCCTATGTTCCCAGCAACACAAAAAAGGCAAGATTAAGAAGCCATAAGCTAGCTATAACAGAGATCATCTCATAATTAAACCTAACACAATTCTTGGCACAGAGCAATAATTCAATAAATAACTACTATGTCAGGTTACAGTACAATAAGGGAAATCTTCAATAGTCCAATTTGAAAGGACAAAGGTATAAATCAGAACATCCATCTCTATAAGACTTCTACAAGATCTCTACACAAATACAATATGTATTTAAGTGCTGGCTTTTTCCACATAAGAAATGAAAAGTCAGTTTTAATCTTCCAACATTATCCAGTTATATAAACAAATCAAGAAATGAATTTCAAGCCCCAAAATAAAGGCTCAGGGATTATAAATTTAACTGAAACCATACTCTCCTATACATCTCCAGGTAAATGGAGTTTGTTTTAAATCCTAATTTTATAAGCTAACTAGATCTTATGGTAACTCATGTGTAAAGAAAAAAAATTCTTTCTGGAAGGTTTCTACTCCCCAGAAGTCACATATAATGATACTTCTTGGTATCTTTCAAATTTTCCCTACAATTTGACAGGGCTCTAATTTTGATCCAAAAATCTAAAATACCACCAACTATGGTCTCAAATTTTAAACTGAAGCTTGTACATATCTTACCAATTTCTTTCCTCTACTGTGGATATTTGTCCTCTGGATTTGAAAACTCATGCTCTAACTTTAAAGAAAACCCCCTTTCACAACCAGCACGCTTATTCTCAGTCTTCCTCCACTTAAGTCTCTGGTTTAGAAGTTGGGGTTACACTAGACCACTAACACCATGTTTGAGGTTCTATCTCACACAAGGCCCTGCAGAGCTTCAAAAGTTGGATTTAAAGCACACTTAAATGTACTCACCAATACAAGAGTTCAAGTATGGGCCTGCATACTGTTAAAATAGTAAATTCCTTGTAAAAAGAAATAAAGTCCTAAGAAGCTAAGATTGAAACTAGAGCAGGAGATATTAACCTAAGGTCAGCGAAAAATTCTGAAAAGACTTGAATGTATACATTTTTCTAGTAAGAAGATCCTCATTTTTCATCAAATTTCCTTAAACCTAAGTACTCTTGAAGATAACCAACTTTCTGGCTCCTTAGGATTTAGAGAATGTCCATGAGATTATAAACATTCCCGTTCAATAGGTCTTGGTCCTAGCTTTTGAGTTGAGCATTTTCAGCCCCAGCCTCAAGTACAATTCCCTTCACAAAAAGCATGTACATGTCCAAAAGCTCTGAGAGTGGCCTCCCTGATTGACTCATCTGTGGGGCTAATTAAGATGCGGCCAAGCTATGTCCATGCTTTAGTGAACATCAGCACTCAAGCAAGTTTCACACAACCTGATTAAAATTGACTCAAAATGTCTTACTTCAGTAATCACTTAGATGGAATGAATTTTACATTAGTGGGATCAAGCATGCACCAGGCCTCAGTGGAAATGAAAAGGGCTTACAGTAATAGGATTTATAAACCCACCCATTAGGTTAATGGCTAAATGATTTACATGTAACTTTCTCCCCCACCCCGCCTTCCCTCACCCTTTAACTCAGTAAAAACTATGCTTGGCATTTTCCACTGCAGTGCCACACACAAAGGAAATAGCCTTTCTATTTTGGGACATTCTAATTTCTAATAATGGCCTGGGTAGCTACCATTAACTCTTTCAAAGCACAAATAATTGACTAATAAAATTAAGTATTCTATAAGGCCTGAAAGTGCTTAATTGATCATAATTGTCTATTTGAGAAGGAGGCGTCAGGCTGGCTATGCTCAGATAATGAAGTTGGGCAATTCTGAAGCACTGCAATCAAGATAATACTTACAGCTAAAAAGGACATTAGCATTTTCTAGAATCTGCAACATTTTCTTTATAACTGAGGTCATGGGAAAATCTGGCTAGAAAACTTTAAGCTCTCAACCCCTAACAAACAAATGACAGATCTAACAGGTTGTCACTTGTCATTACTAAGCACATAGCTTAAAGCTCAATCCTGAAGGAGCACAGAGCTGGTAGTCTAGAGGACATGAATTTGGAAAGTGACCAATGCACTACCACCCCCATTTTGACAGAAGCAGTTCTGGTTCCTCCAAATCTCCTTTGTGGGATCAGTATGCACCAAGAAAGTCACTGTGCTCCCTTTCAGTATTCTGCACATACATGCAGGTGGCAGAGGAAACTTATATCGTTCTCTTTTTGATTTTTTTAAGTGTTGGAAATTGAACCCAGGGCTTCAGGATGTCACAGAAGTGTTCTACAAGTGATTTATTTCCAGCCTAACTTAGAAAATTCTATACTGAATACCTTAGAGGGTAACTTCTTTGGTCAGTACTAAAACTAAATTCTGTTTTACAGTGACCATCCTTTCAATACGCCTTCTTATACTAAGTTTTTTAAACAAAAGCTATCCTTTTTTCCCTCTATCTTATTAGAAGTTGATAAAACCAATTCCATGCTTTAAATCAAGGGGCCCACTTCAGAGAAAAACCTTTCAGAAAGATGGTCTAGTTTCAAGAAAAAGTAATTGTGTTCATCTATTCAGAGAAATATGTACTACAGACACTTGTTCAGGCTTTCTTCTAGAATACAAATATTTAAGGATCAATCAAATCACAGGTTCTCATTTATTAACCATCTTTTTCTCCTGCCCCATTATCTTCTATATTTTCCAAAAAAAGCATGAAAGGAAATTAGAGAAAAGTCATCTAGGATAGAGATATAGAATACAGTCTAGAAGCAGTAATTTACAGTTTGTAAAAGATTCTACTACTCACTGACACCCCCTCTCCAATAAAAAATTGCCTTCACTTCCAAAGTGGCATTTCTACTCTTTCAAGTTGGCCTTGGCTCAAGGAATTTATATAAATAATTGAAGCATTGTATTATCTTTTTGTTTAGAAGCCCCTCCAAATAAGTCACATGAGAGAAGCCACTTGAGCAGGAGTCCAAGAAAAGTTCTTGGAAGTAGATTGCACTTAAGTAGAAGATGAATCACAGAGAATAGCAGGAAAAGGAGAATGAAGGAAGAGCATGCAAATAATATACAAATAACACACAGAAACTGAATCCTTTATTTTCCCCAAGGCCACAGGGTTTACTTAAGAGAGTTCCCAGGTGGGTACGTACAGAAGCAGAGAAGCAGGACAGGAGGAGAGCCAGAAACTGAATCTTAATAAAAGAAAATCACATTGTTCTAAAAGTTTTTAAAACAATAGTCGTATCTCTGCAATGGGAAAACTATAAAACATATGTTGGGTTAGAATATTCAAGGAAAGTGGGTGGAAAAAATAGAGACTGAACTATAAAAGAAAACTACCTTAATAGGACTTTAGAGAGTGGCGCAGTAGACTGATAGCTTAAAGAGACAATAAAACATGTATCAAACATGTAGGGTAGGAACACAGTTACAACAATGGGATGAACAGCATAGAAACAGTGTCAGTAAGGATACAGAACCACATGAATTTAGGAAATGAAATCTAGATGACTTGGTGACAGGTTGCACTTGGGACAAGAGGACGATAGGGTCAAGTATAATGCTTATGCTCCTGGCTTAACAACTGCATCATCATTCATTATGAGAGAAAATCTGGGAAGGAGAGTTTTGAAATTAAAAAGGACATACTTTAGGAACATTTAAATGAAGAGTACAAGGTTGGCAAGAAGTTCAGTGGTAAATACACTTTACTGGGCAAGCCCAATGACCTGATTTTAATCCCTGGAACCCTTGTAAAAGTAGAAGGAGAGAACTGATTCTCGAAAGCTGTCTTCTTAATCTTCACATGTGCAGGCACGCAACCTTCCATACATACAAATAATAACAACAGCAACGACAGGCAGGTAAAAGCTAAAAAAGTGCACAGCAGAGGGGAGGGGAGTATTTGAGGTACAAGAAACCTAGTGTTTGAAACAAGTATAATATAGGAAGGCAAAACAATGTCAGTCCACCAAGTAACAGTCCTGAGAGATGGGTATCACAACTCAAAAAAAGGCACAGTAGAGAAAAGGCAAACTACACAATCAATGATACTAAAGTGACAGGTGCTCCAAGAAGCTCTTGATCCGTCATTCCTCCAGTACCTTCCATTCCCTTTCAGCTACTGTGTCTCCATTCTTTCTGTCAAAATTGGCAGGTGTCACACAAATGAGGGGCCACTGGTAAATCTGACACAGGCTGCCAGTCAGACAGACAGGCACCATATAATGACCTTGAATGAGAACAATCCTAACAGGTGGCTAGTACAATTCTGAACAAGGTCAAAAAGAAGGAACACTGTGCCTTTTCAGAAGACACCAAAACAGCTTCAGGACACAATTCACAGAACAATCAAAGCCTCCATTTCTGCTTCTGTTTTTAAGATGATGTTGATGAGCTTCATAAACAAAACTGAAAAAGGATCAATTTATATCACTAGAAAGAACTTTTTTAAGTCCTAAGTAACCATCCTTTCCTCTGCCGTCCCTGTAATATTGCAGAAAAGGTGTTCTTTCATATGTCAAATTTGGTGCTATTAGGAAGCAGCTGATTTCTATTTATCCAGTAAAAGAAAACATGGTGGATCCAGACGTGGTAGCTCACACCTAAAGTCACTGCACTCACGCAGCTGAAGCATGAGGATCATCATAACTTCAAAACCAGCCTGGGATACAGTGAGATCAAGGCGAGCCTAGGATATGGAGTAAAGCCTTGCCTCAAAAACTGAAATAAAGCAAACTAGATGCCAGCCTGGGTTCTCCTCAGTATCCAAATTATGTCCTTCATATATTTCCAGAGAACTATGACCAAGTCTCAAGGGATTTTATGACATCACTGGTTAGATTTTATAACAGCAAATGTCCTACAATTCTCTTAGAAAGTTAGCCTCAGAACTGTTTAGACAGAATAGGCAGCTGGAGCTCAGAAGTAGGTGGGGGTAGATGGACTATTGCAATCTTCTCTAAAAACAAACACTTTAATCAAGGCCCAAAAATCCAGAAGGATAGTAATAAGCCAAGAGTTCTATAAGCTACTGTTACTAGGAAAGGTGGTGGTGTTTGTGTGTATGGAGGAGGGGTGTCTTTCTCTTCTCCACTCTTACCCCCTTAGACCTTACGACTGCATATGGCATGGTGACAATGAGACACACACCACTGGCATGTGAGTACTCAGATAAAGAATCCAACCAGTAGATCAGATTGCTGTCAGCTGTGAAAGAGCCAGTACTTCAGCTGCTTCTCATTCTTTATTTTTAAATGGCATAATGGGCTCAAGGGCATGGTGGCCTGTCACCCAAGAAGACACTAAAGATTTAGAAAGATAAAATCAAAACACTTGAGGGTGCACAAACTCAAATAGGACTAAGGAACTGAGCAAGTGCTTCAAAAAAGCACAAAAGCATTTGGAAAAACAAACAGTAATTAAAGAGCTTCTCTTAGTGACATAGTAAAAGAGAAAACTAAAAAACAGGAGTAAAAACTTCAAAACTACAAATCAGTTCCTCATCAATGGGACTATAAAATACTTGTCTTTAAAACACTGAGAACAGAGCATTTAAATGTAGGGATGTAATACAAAGTTACCTAATCAGTCTTCAAAACCAAAGGGCATACACAATTACATGTAAGCCAATAAAATTTCAACAGCCTAAAAAGAACTTCTCTATGCAGAATTTAAAAGTGCTTTATGTATTCCTACACCACTATCAACATCATATCATCACTGGATCAGTCTTGACTTAATTCTCGTTAGTTGGAGAACAAGTTAGATTTTCATGAGCAAACTGCTTTTGATGATATTTCATTTTAAACAGATAAACACTTTTCTTAAAAAAAAAATGCAAGCCAAAAACACCCTTTTGAGAAACTAAGAAAACAGATGTGGAAGCCATTTGTTTAGATGAAGAGAATTTTCGCTTTTATAGGAATACAATGATTCATGAACAGGAAAAAAAACTGTCATCAAGTTTACTTCAATAGATACTCTTGGGTTTGAGGCAGCTTTCTAAATATGGCCATTGCTTTTCTTCACATCTCAACTCTCCTGAAATATCTCAAACTACCACTAACAAACATCACTTCTGTCTTTGTTCTTTGAAGTTTTCTGCTTAGCTTTAATATATTTTGCTGGGGGAAAAATTCCACAACTGTTGATAGCATAAAAATACATATTTTTTTTCTATCACTTAGGTAAACTCAACTGCCAAAAGCTTTTGTTATCAAAAACAAGCTAGCCTGGGCAGGGCATGGTAGAACACACCTTTAATCCCCAGCACCCTAGAGGCAAATGCAGGTGGATCTGAGTTCAAAGCTAGCCTGGTTTGCAAACTCACTCAGTTCCTGGCTAGCCAGAGCTATACAGTAAGATCCTGTCTCAAAATCAAAACAAAAAGAAACAGGCAGGCTTCAGATTATTATAAAAGCCCGCAAATCAATTTCTTAAATAACTGCTCTCTTCAACCTTGAAGGAGATGGAATAAGATAGTGAAGTTTTTCCCAAAACTTCTGTCAAAGGGAAAAACTATTTTTCTTGGTTTTTGTTTAACAAGATACTAGAAACTAAACCAAGAAAAGAAACAAATGGTATTAGGTTTAAGTAAAGGTTTAAGAAATTTTTCTTCTTCCTTTGTTCCCTTTTTTATTTATTCTTCACTCATCTACTACATCCTAACAGCAGTTTCCCCTCTCTCTTCTCCTCCCAACCCCTCCCCTACCTCCTCAGCCTCCCAGATCCACTCCTCCCATTTTCCTTCAGCACAGAACAATCCTTCAGGTGATATCAACAAATCATATCATAACAAGTTACAATAAGAGCAGGCAAATACCCTTATATCAAAGTTGAAACCCACAAGTAGGCCAAAGAGTCACAGACAGTTTGTTTTGTCTACTCCTATCGTTTAGGAGTCCCACAAGAACACCAAGCTACACAACCATAAAATGCAGAAGTCTTAGGTGGGTTCCATGCAGGCTCCCTAGTTGTCAGTTCAGTCTCTGTGAGCCCCCATGGTCCCAAGTTAGTTGATTCTGTGGGTCATGTTCTTACAGTGACCTTGACCCCCTCTGGTTCCTGCAATCCTCTCTCCACCTCTTTCCTCCACAGGATTCCCTGAGCTCTGCCTATTGTTCACGGCTGTGAGTCTCTGTATCTGCTCATATCAGTTGCTGGGGGAAGCCTCTCTGATGATAATTATGCTAGGCTCCAGTATAGGAAAATATTGTTAGAAATCATTTCCTTGACTTATTTTATTTTTTGCTAGTTGTATCTGGTTCTCTCCTAGGTCTCTTGAGCTATCCAGCCTCTGGGTCCTGGCTATGCAAGCAGCAGACCTCTCCTGGTTCGGATCTCAAGTTAGACTAATCATTGGTTAGCCACCCCCACAAATTTTGCTCTACCTTATACCCACCCTCTTCTCTCCTACTCCATACTCATCAACTGATCTCCTGGCAGTCTGTCCTTGTAGGGATATCAAGAGGTACAAGGCCAGTCAGTATGAGACAAAATTATTCCATGTTGATCAATTTCTTTGATGAATAACAAAAAAACTTCTATAACTATTAACCCCTTAAGATTCTAGTACAACGCCAATTCAAGATCACAGATGAAAGCAACAATTACCTTTTTTCGATACACTTGTTTGCCAATATTGACATTTTATTTTCTATAGTTCAGATTTCAAAATTGGTTATTTTAACCTACTTTATATATTAACCCTCTCCCCAAAGTATAGACTCTTCCTCAAAACTTACAGTATTTTTTTATACTGATGCCAAATAGGTTCTAAAATAATTCAGGCAACTACTTGGAACATCTTTATGGTATCAATTTTTCTTATTGTTCTCAACAAATATCTGACAAGAAACAACTTGATGGAGGATTGAATTTATTTGAGGTCATAGCTTGAGGAGACACCATGCATTATGGTAGGGAAAGCATGGCAAGAAAAACAGCTTGTAGCTGGGGCAGCAAAAATATTGGGCTGATTGGCCACATTGGTGGACCAGGCAGCAGAGAAAAGGAAATGCTGACTCTCAGCTGGTTTTCTATTGTTCCCCTTTTTATTTAGGTCAGGAAGTGGGCCTAAGGGATAGTGTCAACTTCATTCAGGATAGATTTTTTCCCAATTAATTTTCTTAGAAAATTTCCTCATTGGCAGGCTCAGGTGTGTTTCTCTGGTAATTCTAAATATAGCCAACTAACAATTAATCAACACAATCTTAGACCCTGGCTATTTTTATTTTACCCAAAAGAATAGCAAAGCAGAATGACTAAGGTTTGCTGCCCAAGTGACATGTATGAATTTTTTACAGATCATTTTTAAAATGGGTACCATAGCACATGGATGAGAATCAGAGGATATTTTGTAGGTATCAGTCTTTTTCCTGTACCACATGAGTTCTGGGATCAAATGGGTCTTCCAGCTTCATGATCATTGCTTTCAAAGAGCTGAGCCATCTCGTCAGCCCCTGTAAACATTCTTCTAAGAAAACAATTATGATACAGCTTTCTTACTTTGACATATTAACTAAAAATGCTCAGTTTTATTTAGTTTAACCATATTTTACTCCAAAGAGAAAGAAAAATAGTACTACTCTTCAATCAACATGATTCCTCCATTCTCCATTTATTTCTATATTCTGCATGCAACCACACTAGATTCAAGTAACAAATTAAAGTTATGTTGAAACCCTAAGAATGAACACTTAATGATCAAGATTTTCTACACTTGGTCTTATCCCAAGAGGTGAGAAGTATTGGTCAAGATTTTCTAATGATACTTTCCTATCCCAATCTACTACTTATGTAGATCAGAATCCCTCTAATTAAAAATAAATATTTACAAGGGGCTCAGAACTGAGGGAATTATAAAAGGAATTGTTTCACTAGCTTAAAAATATGTGTAGTAAAAACAAAATAATTATGATCACTTCCAAGTGAACACTTTCCACTGTTTAAAAATTAAAACAATGAGAACCAAGAGCTAAACTAAAGAAATATAAAAACAGAAAGACTGAGCTAATCCACACCAAGTCCCAAAACCTTTCTCTATGGATACATTACTAGCTCTCTGAAAAGGAGCACATCTTTAGGCCACGCACAAATCAAACCATGTAGTTAATTTTTAAAAGGGTGGGTAGGGTGTTGATACAAGATGGGGGAGGGGGGAATTGGCTTGACATCATTTAATTTACTCTACTTACTATACTTTCTAAAAAAGGCGATCAATACCCAAGGCTCTAGGCAGAGGTAGATAGATGTCTGGCAATTCAGGTGGCTTTAGTGGAACGACCAATATGCTCTTCAGATTTCCTCACAATCCAGTCATTTCTGTCAAGATTCTGTAAGAATCTCTTCTCTTCAGGCCTCTCTGACCACTTTCACTCAACTGTCTGTGGCATCCATTTCTCCCTAACCAAGGGATTACACTTGACAAACACATTCTGACAGTCTACAGTGCTCAAGACATGACACTTAACACTCAAAATGAATAAAAAGCAGTCCACGCCCTTTAAGAATTTGCAAACTATATTGAGACTTTGCACTTAGATTATTGACAGCAGTTTCACTTCTTCACATACTATTTTAATTTCCCCACGATCCCTACCACTGTCTCAAGGTTAATGTGTATCCAAGTAGCCCGTGCTTCATGTTGAAGAACTCACATCATTCTTTTGCCCGTAAATTTTCTTGGCAAAATTAATGGTCATTTCTCAGATTACACCATCAGCATTACCTTCTTCAGCAAACACCTACCCTAATAAAACTAAAGGATGTGTCACTATCCAGCATAATTTTAACCAGAATTTACCACAAAAAGAAAGTAAGAACACTGTCATTTCCCCCAAAAGGTCTTAAAGTCATTACATGTGACTATTATTATAGGTTAACTACATGATCAAGTTTCCATGCATGTTACTGCACAATAAAACTGGGGAGGATGTGAAATTTCTCTCCCCCACTTGAAATCATACCCTGCACAGTCTCTTTAGCAAAGAATATATGTAAAAGAAACTGTCAATAGTTGAGAATGTTACAAAAAACTCATAACATTAGAACACACAACATAAATCTATCCAAAGTTCAACTACTTCTGTATTATTTGATGTGAATTATCAAGAGATTTTGACACCAGAACAAAAATAAAAACTTCACTCTAAGGTAAATATAAAACCTTAGGAATGCAGCTGTATACCCATCAAGATTATTTTTCACAAGTAGCCAACATGAAATAAAATTGACAACAGAGACAGGAAGAAGAGTAGGTGGAGTTAGAATAGAAGGAAATGAGGAGGCTCAACAAGAATTAATTACTGGTAATTACACATGCTACAGCCTCTCTTCTTTCTCCACCCTCTAGCTAATCAACAGTGGGAACAGATGTGGTCTGTGGTATTGGGGAGGGGGAGATGCTTAACAGCTGTTTGGAGAACATGCCATTAAAAAGCAGCCTTGTCCACAGAAACCCAAATGCTTTCTGTTTAAAAGAAAAGAGGTAATGAATAATGGCTACAGGCTTACTTTGAACTTCAGTTCTTTGAGGGCAACAGAAAAAGTCTCCTGATTTCTGATATACTATGGCAACAGCCATTTACAAGAATGCCTCAATACTTCTATCTCTTCCACATATGTTATCCAAGTATTCCTGAAACAAGTACAAAAATTCAAACTACTCATTATTGAGTAGAACATGATAAATATTAGCTAAGATAATGAGTATCACAAGAAAAACTTAACTCCCACTATCAGGGATACTAAATTGGGTAAAATATTGATCCTAAAATTGCTAGGTCAACTTTGCAACTTCTTGCAGAGTAAAATCTCTATGCAGTACACAACTCAGAACACTCTAGTTTATGTCATAAAGTATTTGAAGGTTACAGCATACTACCAACAAGTGATCTTTTCTAAAACTGAAAGTGCAAATCAAAGCCTACAGATAAACTCAAAAACAATGAGAAACTATAATCAAAGTTTTCACAGGAAATGTAGTTTACTCACAGAATAGGAACTCACAGCCTCTTTCTGGTAAGGAACTCTTGTTTCCTCCAAATTGAAAACTACTGGGTTAGGACAGTTGGAAAATCAATGACATTCCACATCCATCTGCTATACCCCCAAGGCCCAGGGAATGGAAATAAGAGGTAGATGATATAATCGACCTGGCTTCAGAAATTAGCCCTTGATACGTAACTTGTATGCTAGAGCACCACAGAAAAAATGACCTTCAGAATATTTAGAATTAGATTAGCAATGAGGTTAGGAAGTGAATGTATATGTAAAATTTTTGAAAACATGAATGTTCATATATAGTTGTAGGATACAAAGCTAATTTCTCATGTCTACTCTTAAATTTGCACTCTCTAAAATTCACTTTGGGCAACTTAAAAATTGCATTCAATTTAAAAATATAAAAAAAAATCTATGAACTATGATTGATTAACTCCTATGAGACAGATGATGAAAGAGTTAAGAATGGGAAGAAGGTAGAAGCTTCTTTAATTTTCTTTAATGTCAGAAAATGCATTATGATTTTTAGACTTTCAAGTCCAAGTGGATAAAAGACCTAAACATAAACCCAATAACACTGAACCTGACAGAAAAAAGTGAGAAATAACCTTGAATACATAAGCACAGGAGACCACTTCCTAAAAATAAGACCAGAAGCACAGACACTATGAACAATTAATAAATGGGACCTCCTGAAACTGAGAAGCTTCTGTAAGGTATAGGACACAGTCAATAAGACAAAACCACAGCCTACAAAATGAAAAAAGGTATTCACCAAACCTACATCTTACAGAGGATTGACTTCTAAAATATATGGAGAACACAAGAAACTAGAGTTCAAAAAGACAAATGAGCCAATTTACAAATGGAGTACAGAGCTAAATAGGGAATTCTCAACTGAAGAATTACAAATGGCTAAAGACACTTAAAGCATTGCTGAGAAATGCAAGTCAAAACAGCTCTGAGATACCAACTTACATCTGTCAGAATCAGGCTGAGATCAAAAACACAGACAACAACCTATGCTAGAGGGAATGTGGAGCAAAGGGAACAACACTCCTCCATTGCTAGTGAGAGTGTAAACTTGCACAGCCACTTTGGAAATCATATGCTGGTTCCGCAGGAAACTGGGAATCAATCTCCCCGATGATCCAGCAATACCACTATTAGGTATTATACCCAAAGAATGCATATTCTTTTTTTATGAAATAACGTCTCATTTTTTATCCATGTATTCCCCTTGTTCAAACTCCCTTCCCCCTCCTGCCTCTCCCGGTCACTCTCTCTTCTCCCCATTTCCCCATCTCCTCCCCAGAAAAGGTGAGAGGTCCCAAGGTGGCTTAGTTCAGCATCCACTCCAGGCAAGTCCAATTTCCTCATCCTAATATCAAGACTGGGTTAGGCGCTCCTCTGGAGGGAATGGGCTCCAAGGAAGAATGCACGTTCTTACCACAACGGCTCAACTATGTTCATAGCAGCATAATTCCTAATAGTCAGAACCTGGAAACAACCTAGTTGTTCGTCAACTGAAGAACAGATTAACAAATTGTGGTACATTTACACAATGGAGTACTACTCAGCATTAAAAAAAAATGATATCGTAAAATTTGTAGTTGGACCAGAGTTTATTCCTGGTGCATGAACTGGCTTCTTAGAGCCCATTCCCTACAAAACAACTTCTTACTCAGCCTTGAAACTGGAGGAAGAACCTCAGTCCTACCTCAAGTGAATATGCCAGACTACAACTGACTCACCTTAGGAGTCCTTGTCCTCCCTGAGGAATGGATGGGAATGGAGTGGGAGGAGGCTGGGGAGGACTGGGAAGAGGGAAGGGAGAAGGAGCAGTGATGAGTATGGAAAAAAATTTAAAAATAAAGAAAGGAAAGAGGAAAAGAGAGAGGGATGGATAGATGGACAGACAGACAGATAGATAGATTGATTTTTAGGGCTTAAGCTTGGTCTATATAGTAAGTTCCAGTCCAGCCACGACTACCTAGAGTAAAACTCTATCTAAAAAATTTTTGAAAAGATTTTTAAAATGAAGGCACACATTGAGGACATCCATGTGTCAGGTGCAAAGTTCACAGAAGATGTGAGTAGGAGCTCCAAGAAAATGAACAGCCAACAATTTCTGATTTTGAAAATCAGAAAGCTAATGAACATTAGAAAGACTACCAATCATGATGGAGGAGTAGAAATGCCTTAAAAGCATACTTATTATTGGCAACCAATCAAAAAATTTATTAAGCAAGGGGCAATAAGTGAAAAAAGATATTATTTTTTACTAAACCAAAGAGTATAAATTAAAAGGGTCATTTGTACAACATTTAGAAATTATTTGAGTAACTATAAACACTGTTTATTCCTAAGGGTTTCCATAGATACACTCCTAACTTTAGTTCCTCTACAGTTATAGTTCCCATGAGGTCTAAAATTCTTGGGCTTCAATTCTACACACATGACAGTTTTCACAAACCTCTTGCTCCTGGTGGTAAAGACAGTACCCTTTCTTTACAATTCACCAGGATAAAGCTATTCTTTTTGGTGTGCACGCAAACCCACCTTTTGATCCCTAGAAATAATGCTAATTACCTGCAAAAGAATACATAAGAAGTTTAAATTAATCCTTCATCCTGAATTATGTTGCTTTTCTGCATTAGCAAAGACACATTGCCATGCAAAATAATGAGGTGGGTTTTTTTTCCCCTGATAGAGAGTATATTTGGGAGAAATGGGAGTTTCTGGCAAAAAAATAAAGGCTTCATTACTTCAGATTTAAATGTAAATTAAGCACTCAGCAGCTTGCAAGTTAGGACAATTTTTCTTACACAAGATAAGATGAATTATATTTTATTCCTTAGTTTTTAACAAGAGTCACTTCCTTAGACATACCTAACCCTTAAACAAAGGCGTTCTTTGTCAAAGCTAGGGAAATGTTTTCATTACTGATGTTCTTTAAATATGAATAAAAATCTCTTTTCTATACTCATGTTCATAACAAGCTGTTACTTTGGCAAAGAATATGTAAAATGAATATAGAAATAAAAAAGAATATTTGCTTTCTATGTGAACACTACACATATCACCAACTAATAGAAAGCTGTTTTTTCTTATCTATGAACAAAGAATCTTTCCATTTATCTATGCCTTTAACAATTTCTTTCCTCAATAATCACAAATTTTAGTGTACAAATCATCTACTATCCTTGGTTAAATTTGTACTCCAGTATTTTTTTGTGTGGTGCTGTGGACAGAACTCAGGGCCTTCCACATCCTGGACCTTTCATATTCTTCCTCTACTACCATGTTTCATCCTAAATAGTATTTGATTCTTTTGGGGCTGTTGTAAAGAAACAGTTCTCTTGTAATCCTTTTCAGATAATTTGTTATTAGTGCATGGAAACATAACTAATTTTTGCATATTGATTTTTATAACCTGTAACTTTACTGAATTCATTAGTTCTAGCATTATCGTGTAATCTTGGGAATATTCTATTTATGAAAAATCGCATTCTCTGAGAAGATAGATTTGTTTCTTCCTTTCTCATTTGGAGAAATCTTCTATTTGTTTCTCTTGCCTAACCGTTCTGACGAGGACTTGCAGTCCTTTGATGAATTGAAGTGACAAGGGTAGGAATCCTTCAGTCTGCTAATATGCTTCTCATTTGTTGATTTGTGGGTGTTAATCCACTCTTATATTTCAGGAATAGATTCTACTTGACCATGATACATTATCCTATTCATTACAGTCTTTAGTTTGTGAGTTTTTGTTTTTGTGTGCATGTTTATCAGGGATAATTACATGCAATTGTCTTTTCTAGTATCACCCATAGATGACTTCATATGAGAATTAGACTAGCCTTGTTATCTGTAAAATGAGACTATTCTGGAATTGGTGACATGTCTGCTGTGTAATTTATCAGTACCTGTATCTGGATCTCTAGTACCTAAGTAAAAGCCAGGAGTGGCAATGGGCATTCCCAACAATGGGAAAAGAAAGACATGCAATTTGCTGAATCTCACTGACCAAGAAGCAAGCCTTGCTAAATTTGGTAAGTTCTAGGATCAGTAAGATCTTGGACCTCACTCTGCAAATAATACAGTGCAGAGAGATAAAAGAAAGATAGCTGAAGTCAACCTCTGGCCTCCATATACATGCACATGCACAAATATAAACACAAACAAGTATACATACATATAACCAATTAATGAGAACATCTAAAGCAATTCACAAAGTCAATGAAACTCCTATTAAAATGACATTAGCTTCCTCTTATATAGTGATTCCTCAGAGCAGACGCAGATTATAAGATCCAGAGGCAGTGAATGTCTGCAGCAAAACAGTATTTACCAGATATCACAGGGCTATTGTACACAAGAACTCACAATGGCCATAGCTGCACGCATGAGGTATATACAAGACTAAGACAGCCAAAACCACAAGGAAGAAGTTCATGAATTCCCACCACTGGTTAAGAAGCTACTGGCAATTAGTGGCTGTTGGTAAGGAACAATTGGTTTTCTTCAGGCATGTAACCCTTGTAGCCATGCACCTACTAGCAGTATTAAGTAGACACAGGCTTAAGAGAAGGGCACATGAATTTAGAAGGGAAAAGTGGTCGGAAACTAGGAGAGGGAATGAGGAGTACATTTAATCAAAACACATATTCATTCATGTATGAAATTCTCAAATAATAAAAATCTCAATAGCTTTATTTACATAAACAAAAGTAAATTCAAATTTTTATATGGGAGCTAGACAGTCAAACCAATTGTGACAAAGTAGAATTTTTATGGAGGCAACAAAAGACCTGATGTCAAACTATTTCCGAAGTTTTAATAATCAAGTGAGATGAGTGATCACAAAAAAAAACTAGACAGACCAATGGAAAAAAACAGAGAATGTAGAAAGTAGCCCATGGATATATGATCAACAAACTTCTGGCAAGGTGGCATGAAGAACAAACAATAGGAAAAGAATGTTTTCATAAGATATGGTAATGGGGGGAGTTGGAGAGATGGCTCAGAGGTTAAGAGCACTGATTGTTCTTCCAGAGGTCCTGAGTTCAATTCCCAGCAACCACATGGTGGCTCACAACCATCTATGATGACATCTGGTACCCTCTTCTGTATACTGTATACATAATAAATAAATGAATCTTTTTTTAAAAAAAAAAAAGTATGGTAATGGAGAAATTAGATATTCAATTTACATAGTAAAGAAAACTTGACCTTTTCCTCACATCATATAAGAAAAAATTCAGCTCAAACTGAATTAAGAGTTAAATTAAGAATTAAAGCTCACAAACATCTAGGGAAACAATAAAAAAGAAAAGAGGATCCCCTTAACCATGATCTTTGGAATGACATTTTATATAGAACATCAATAGTTCACATGTCAAACAAGAAAACTACCTATAACTAAAGGTAACAATTGTGGAAAAAAAGGCAACCTACAAAAAGAGAAGATATTTACAAACTGTATCTCATAGAGATAAAGAATACATACAAGTGCAAAAAGAATCATACATAAAGTAACACCATACAGATTGAAAGGCTATATTTAAAAACAGATAATGTAATAGAGATGTATATTCATATAACAACCATCAATGAAAAAGCAGGCCACAAAATAGAAAAAGAGCAAGAAGGGTATGGAGAAAAGGAAACGGAAGGAAGAAATGGTGCAATTACATTAGATCTCAAAAATATTAGAAAAAATCAAACAAATAATCAGATTAAAAATCTTAGCAAAGCAATCAAATATTTTTCAAACAAGCAGGAACGTTCACCAGGTAGGTATATTGTAAGACAATTAACATCACTAATCAACAGAGAAATGGAAGCCAAACCACAGTGAGATATACACCTTATGCCTGTTAGGGTGTTTATTATCCTACCTTCAAAATAAAAGAAATATCAAGTGTTAGTAAAAGGACCTCCTGCTGCCTGCCCGGGAAGGGGGGGGGGGAGTTGTGGAGAAGAGAGAATGACCTGAGGTGGTGGAGGGGGAAGGGACCTTGAATAAGGATAGAAAGTGTGACTTCTTTGTTCATAATAATAAAATAAAAAAAATTTACAAAAAAAGAATATACAGAAGAAGGAACCCTTCTCTTATGGAGAAGAGCTTGAGGGCTCATAACATAACAATGTTAACATTTGAGAAGATAAAAATGCTAATACCTTGAATTGAACACAATATATTTGTATATGAATATCAAATGACAATTCTGTACCTGATAAATAAGGACAAATATGTAATAACACAAGTTGGACAAATTCTAAGTATATGAAGTATAATACGAGCAGTGATAGAAGTATATTAGTTTAGTTACAGTAATCATTATATAATATATATGTATTAGTTTGTTTACAGTAATCATTACACAATGTATAAATGTCAGAACATATCACATACCTTGAATACTTATCTTCAGTTGTAAAATAGTTTTTTAAAAAAATAAATGTCCTTTGAGGTTTTACTGTCTGAATTAAGTTTAGACACTGACTCATACAGAATCACACTAACATAGCTACCACTACATGATTTATTTTAAATTTATGTGATTTCCCAGTGTATCTAGCTTGCCTCTGTTCTGCAAAAGCATTTTAATAAAACTTGCCCAACCTTTCACTATGGCAGAATATTAGCTAGCTACAATAAGTATATGTCTCTACTACATTTGCCTACTCACGGCATCCTTGGTATATTCCTAAAAAAACAATGGTATTCCTCTGAATGGTTGGCTCTAATCTGAGTATATTACAGGACACTGATCCACCAACCTGATTGTGTACCCACAGCAAAAATATACCCCTTGGCCATTGGTCTGGATTTTCTCCTTTATTCTTGCAGTGTGAATACAAGCAAAATAGGGGGTGGGGAGGTTATGCTTAACATCTTACTGGATTAAATCATACCACTCAAGACACTAGTACAGTATCAAGCTATTAATATCAGCATTACATTTGCGAAACTCTGCAACTGTGAAAAGCCTTTTCAAACTAAACTCTTGAATAATATTTCATCTAATGAGAATACAACTGACCTAAATTTCTGCATCATGGAATCCTGGCTGTGTGAATCCTTTTTAAGAGTACTACTGTTCAAGACTACCCAGAACTGCATAGGGACACTGAATCTCAAAAAAAAAAAAATACTGCAACTTAGTCACACGTTTTTATGATGAAAGAGCTTTGTTATTTAGTGCAGAAAACAGTGTGCCTATACCTATCTTTCTCTGTTATACTCCAGCAAATTCAGAAGAAAAAAGAAATGAATATTTTTATTATTATATTAATTTCTACTTCAATTTTCATTGCTGCCTATCTGTAAAACTTCTCATAGATTTTATACAGTCATGGAAGAATGGGTAAATGTATTTAGAATACTAACCTACCACGATCAGGTAGGCTTCATCCCAGAAATACACAGATGGTTCAACATACAAAAAGCTATAAATGTCATCCATCATATAAACAAACTGAAGGAAAAAAAAAACCATGATCATATTCTTAGAAGCTGAAAAAGCCTTTGGCAAAATCTAACACTCCTTTATGATGAAAGTCCTGGAGAGATCAGGAATACAGGGACAATATCTAAATATAATAAAGGTGATTTACAAGAAGCCAACAGCCAACATCAAACTAAATGGAGAAATACACAAAGCAATCCCACTAAAATCAGGAAGGCTGTCCTCTCTCCCCTTATCTATTCAATATAGTTCTCGAAGTCTTAGCTAAAGTAATAAGAGAACAAAGGGAGATTAAGGGGATACAAATTAGAAAGGAAGAAGTGAAACTATCTCTATTTGCAGAAGATACGATTGTATACATAAGTGACCCACAAAATTCTAACAGGGAACTTCTACAGTTGATAAACACCTTCAGCAATATAGCAGAATACAAGATTAACTCAAAGAAAACAGTAACCCTCCTATACACTAAAGATAAAAGGGCTGAAAAAGAAATAAGGGAAACATCACCCTTTATAATAGCTGCAAATAGCATTAAATACCTTGGAGTAACTATAACCAAAGAAGTAACAGATCTATTTGAAAAAAACTTTAAATCACTGAAGAAAGAAATTGAAGAGGATATTACAAAATGGAAAGATCTCTCATGTTCCTAGATAGGTAGGATCAACATAGTAAAAATGGCAATTCTACCAAAAGCAATCTACAGATTCAATGCACTGCCCATCAAATTCCCAACACAATCTTTCACAGACCTTGAAAAACAATACTCAATTTCATTTGGAATAACAGGAAATCCTGGATTGCCAAAACAGTTTTGCTCCACAAAAGAACCTCAGGAGGCATCACCATCCCTGACTTCAAGTTATACTATAGAGCTACAGAAATAAAAACAGCCTGATACTAGCTTAAAACCAGACTTGTGGATCAACGGAACCGAATTGAAGATGACAACATTAACCTAAAAATCTATGAACACCTGATTTTTGACAAAGAAGCTCAAAATATTCAATAGAAAAAAGATAGTATCTTTAACAAATGATGTTGGCATAGCTGGATGGTAGTATGTAGCAAAATGCAAATAAATCCAAGCCTATCATCCTGCACCAAACTCAAATCCAAGTGGATCAAAGACCTCAACATAAACGCAGCCACTTTAAACTTGATAGAAAAGAAAGTGGGAAATATTGTCCAATGCATTGGCACAGGTGACTACTTCCTAAATCTAACACCAGTAGCACAGACACTAAAAACAACAATCAATAAGTGAGACTTCCTGAAACTGAGAAGCTTTTGTAAAGCCAAGGTCACAGTCAATAAGACAAAATGACAGACTACAGAATGGGAAAAAATTTTCACTAATCCTACAAGTGATATAGGACTGATCTCTCAAATATATAGAGAACTCAAGAATCTAGAGCCCAAAATCTTGAATAACCCAATCAAAAAATGGGGTTCAGAACTAAAAAGAAAATTCTCAGCAGAAGAATAGCTGGAAGGTACTTGAAAAAAGTGCTCAACTTCTTTAGCCATCAGAGAAATGCAAATCAAAACAACTTTGAGATACCACCTGACACCTGTCAGATTGGCTAAGATAAAAGTCACAGATGACAGCCTATGCTGGAGAGGTTGCAGAGCAAGGGGAACACTCCTCCCCTTGGTGGAAGTGTAAACTGGTTCAGCCATTATGGGATGCAGTACGGCAGTTTCTCAGAAAACTGAGAATCAATCTCCCCAAGGATCCAGCAATACCACTACTGGGCATATATCCTAAAGATGCACATTCCCACTCCAAAGGCATTAACTCAACTATGTTCATAGCAGCATTATTCGTAATAGCAAAAACTTGGAAATAACCTAGAAGCCCCTCAGTTGAAGAATGTATTAACAAACTGTGGTACATCTAAACAATGGAGTACTACTCAGCAGTAAGAAAAAAATGACATCCTGAAATTTGCAGACAAATGGATAGATTTGGAGAATATCCTCCTGAGTGAGGTATCACAAACCCAGAAAGATAAGCAGGAGATGTACTCACTCATTAGTGGACTTTAAACAAAAGGCAAAGCATGTCCAAGCCGCAAACCACAACCATTGAACAGCTTGGGATCTGAACCATCTTGGACTGGCACCTTGGAGCCCATTCCCTCCAGAGGAACACTTCACCCAGTCTTGATGTTGGGATGAGGAAATCGGACTTGCCTGGAGTGGATGCTGAACTAAGCCACCTTGGGACCTTGGAACCTCCTGCCCTTACTACAAAGGAGATAAAGAGATGGGGAGAAGAGAGAGTGACTGGGAGGGGCAGGAAGGGGAAGGGAGTTTAAACAAGGGGATATATGGATAAAAAAAAAATGAGTCTTTAATCATAAAAAAGAAAATAAATAAAATGCACTGTTAAAAAAGAAAAAAATGTATCACCAGGTTTTTTTCTGTATTTACAGTAATTGGATCAAATATTTAAAAAGTGGTTTTAGAAGCTATTGTTAACTGCTTAAAATTGGTCAATTATCTGATTTATCATCTGATAACTGGATAATATTCTATTTAGACACCAATCCAAAAATAAGCCTTATCAGCATATCATGCAACATCATAGCAAAGAAACTGCTAAATGAGGGAACAAAAGTTAAATTAATTACCCTATGAGTATTAAAGAAAATAAATTGGCTATAAATTCTGCATGAAAAAAAGAAATATTATCCTCAAGGAAAAAAATTAAAAACAATGACAAGATTAGTTTGCAATCTTCCCTCCCTAATGTGTCTCAACTTATGGGTAATGAACACTTGAAACAGCTCGTATAACTAAGAAAGCAAATTTTTTATTTGATTTGATATCATTTATTTAAATAGTCCCATGTATCTAGTAGCTACTATATCCAAAGAGTACTTGATATGTGGCTAGTATGAGTGAGAAACTTAATTAAATTAATTGAAATTTAAATAGACTACCATACTGGTAGTGTAGATCTAGAGCACTGATAGTAAGAAATGATATATACAAGAAAAGCTGTTGTTCACTGAAATATATTTTAAGGATGAGTAATTGAGACTAACAAAAAAGCAGATAATGAAACTGTGCATTTACTAGCCCTAAAACAAGTCAACAAATTGCTTTAAAGGGCAGTCCCAGTCCAAAGAGTCAAAAGGTAATTTTACTTTTCATGTAAAAACCTTCCTAATGCTGTGACCCTTTAATACAGTTTGCGGAATAATACTCTTGTACTCTGTAAAGATTTGTCACTGGTATTGGTTTAATAAAATGCTGATTGGCCAGAAGTCAGGCAGGAAGTATAGGCAGTTCAATAGACTAGGACGATTCTGAGCAGAGGAAACAAGATGAGAATGGTACACTGAACAAATGTACCAAGCCACATGGATAAACATAAACAAAAATTATTGATTAATTTAAGTGTAAAAGCTAGATAATAATACACTTGAGCTACTGGCCCAGCAGTTACTATAATATCATGTCTCTAAGTCAATTACTTGGTAAGCAACTACTAGGTATCTGAGAGTTGCTAGGGGAACAAAAACTTCCAACTACAACAGTTCCTTCTGTTGTTGTGATTCCTAACCATAAAACTATTGCTGTTACTTCAAAATAGCAATTCCGCTACTGTTATAAATTGTATTATAAATATCTGTGCTTTCTGATGGTCTTTTAGGGGTCATAAAGCATAGGTTAAGAACTGCTGTCTTTTTTGGAGCTCATTCCCTACAGAAGAACACCTAACCCAGCATTAATACTGGGATGAAGGAATCGGATCTACCTCAACTGAATATGCCAGACTAAACTGACTCACTTTGGGACTGCTTGCCCTCCTTGGGGAATAGATGGGAAGATGGGAGTGGGTCGAGGCTGAAGAAGGACTAGGAGGAACTGGGAGGAGGGAAGGGAAAGGATGTAGTAGTATATATGGAAAAAAGACCTTTTTTAAAATAAATAAAATAACAAACACACACACACAAAAGAGAACTGTTGTCTTAAAATATCAACTTGCATTTAGGTGGGGTGAGTGGTATATGCCTATAACCCCAGTAGTTGGGAAGTGGAGGCAAGAGGATCAAAAGTTCAAAGTCACAGATGGTTACTAAAACCTTGTCTCAAAGAAAACAACTTATTGTCTTTCACAGAACACAATCTGTTCATCAAAAACAAAACAAAACAAAACAGGAAAGTACAGCAACAGTTCAGATGGAAAAAAGAATTTGCCAGGGTTTTTATTTGGGGGTGTCTCATAACTGACTTGTGTGTGATATATGTTTATGGAGGTATATGTGAACACACATGAAAGCCAGAGGAAATTGAGTATCCAGGGTATCTCATTGAACCTAGAACTAGGATGGCAGCCAGCAAGCCTCAGTAATCCTCCTGTTTCTGTTCCCCAAAGCACTGAGGTTACAGATATATGCAGGGACGATGTTGAGGATTTGAACTTAGGTCCTCACATTTACACAGCAATAACTATTACCCATTGAGTCATTGCCCCAGCCATGATTCATTCTTTTACAACCAAAAATTTATAGTTGCTAGAGTTTAGGTTATAGTTTAATAGAAGGCAGAAATGGTTACTAGTATATCTATGCATTGTATGGCCTAGTAATAAAATTAAAATTAGATTAATTTTAGTGAAAAGGCTCTTAGTTTGCTCTCCTGTTCCTGCAATAAAACACCATGACCAAGAAACTTATAGAATGAAGACAGTTTATTTTGGCTTACAGTTCCAAAGGGTTAATAGTCTTTAATGACAGGGCAAAAGCAGAAGGCAGACAAGGCAACTGGAGCAGGATATTGTGAGCTCATATCCCTTATTTTAAGCCTGAAGCAGAGAATATAACTGAAAATGGCACAAGTCTTCAAACTCTCACATCCTAGGGGGATGACTGGGAAGACGGGAGGGAGAGGGAACAGTGGTGAGTGATGAGAAAAAAACTTTTAAATTAAAAATAATAATAATAATAATAATAATAATAATAATAATAATAAAATGAAACAAAAGAGGATACCCTCTGGAGTTGAAAACATCTGCATGACAGAGGTGGTAGCGGTAACCCTTTATTGAAATCAAAGGGAAGTGTTGCTCTCTTGGTCTCAGTGTCATCTTCCTTGAAATTCCTGTGCCAGGAGAGCCAGTGGAGAAAGAAGCAAACGAGCAGGCTGAAGCTCCAGAGAAGAAAGATGAAGCAGAGATGCAAGTGAACCAGCTTGTCCACCCGTGAGGGCTGAAGGAGCAGAAGAAAGGCCTGCTGAAGCCCAAAACACTCATACGGTTGTTGGACTGTGAGCTACTGTTGGTAATAAGTCACAATGGACCTGGAACATCACCATCTGCTTGCAGAGACCACCTGAGAGACTTTGATTGTCTTCACTACAACCAAAATAGTCCTGCTGGCCTTGTGCCTTGAACCTAGGCCATTCTGAATTACTTCTGTTCTCACTTGTGGCCAGTGTAACTTGCACAACAAACCATCTTTCTTGCTATCTCAGCTGAAGAATTAAAAAAAAAAGCAAATGTTCACAAGTGGGTCGAACCCCAAACCTGAATGTCTCTAAATATTTCCAAAAGTGATCTAAGTTCAGTCTTGAGGAAAAAACTTAGATTGTGATTGTCATTTGGTTATCTGTATTTTGTTCCTTGGTTTGGGAAAAAATATGAACAGAGAAAAATAGTCAGCACAGAAATAAGACCCTCAAACCCCAGACACTGGCAAGCTTTTCTGCTCAGCATTACTCAGGGGAAACTCAAATAGTCCCTGTAGCAGGTGGATCCTAATCATGGATTATCTAACCAGCTCCTTTTGTTTTGATTCCATTCTCACCAAGCAACCCTGTGGTTGTAATTTGGCTTCCCATGTGGCTTGTCTATAAAGAGAAAATGTACTAATCTCTCAGTTCAACCTCACAAGCCTAATTAACAGCTGTAGTTCTCATTTCAAATGAACAAATTGGCATTAGGGCAAGTACATGTGAATCTGACCATCCAGTGTGATAACAAGGTAAGTAAGTATCTAAGAATATAAGCTCCTCCTTTACCACTGAATCTCTTGTACCCAAAACACAATGTGGTTCATGATAACTGCTCAGTAAATATCTGGGTGAGATCAGATACCCAAGACGACTTTTCCTAGTGATTTTCAATTTTAACTATAATGTAGGACATTAAAGTTAGATATCAAATGATCACAAAATGGATTCTACTATAATCACTTAAATTTCACAGCATTAATGACTGAAACTAATTTATTATATGCAAGAAAAATTATACAATTAGAAAAGTTTTGTTTTCAGCACTAAAACATCACAGTTTTCATCATCTTCTCTTGAAAAAAATCACTGTGACAGGTAAAACATTCAAAATTGTTTTTAAAAGACAGAAATATCCAATATTCAAAATATATACTTTTTAAAGTGGTAACCATCTCTCCCACTGAAAGCATTTTGAAAAGAGTTAACCCAACATTTCCTGTCCTCCCCCTCCCATGAATTCCATAATTTATTCTAAGTATCCAGTGGAGCTATGCTATATCAGATCCAATAAAGGCAACAATGAAAACTGCTAAGTTATCAAGATCTATAGTTTAAATGTAGATATTTAAAATATGCCCCACTTTTGTTACAATATCACAAAATCAGAAACCATGAGATTCTGCCTTTACCACTGGACAAAAACAGTCTTACAGAAAAAGAAACCAAGTATAACTTGAACATGGCAAACAAACAAATAATATAAAAACAAACTTCACAAGTACCTGAAAGCAACCACAAGTAATCCGGAAATGAATGTGAGTCTATAACTAACTGAAAGGGGAAAAAAAATCAGACAAGATGCCCAATTCCCCAATTTTTCACCAGAGGGCAGGCACAGATTCTGTGTAGAACAATAATGTAACTAGATTGAAGAACTGAAAGCAAAGTTAAAAGTAATCACAATAGCTGGTAAAATGAAAAGATACAAATGACCAATATTAAGAATGAGGTAGCTATTATCCTTATCAATTCTATAAATCATAAATGGTAAAAAGATATACAAAAATGTCATAGCGATAAAATAGAATCCTTAAAAAATACAAACTATCATAGCTCACTTAAATAATAAAAATTTAAACAGCTTTCTGTTTGTTACAGAAATTAATCTATAGTTTAAAACACACAAAAAAGTCCAAGTTCAGAAGGTTTTAATAGTGAATTATTCCAAATATTTGTGAAAGAAATACCAATTCTATAAAAAACAAAAAACTCTTCAAGAAAATTGGGTCACTCTCACTCCAATGCTGCATCAGATGGATAAAGTGTCCCAAGCTAGCTTGTTTAATAAAAAGACTCTTTGCTGTTACCAAAAAAAAAAAAAGAAAAAAAAAGAATATTGAGTGCTTTCTTACCCTTGCTTCATAAAGTGACAAAGGCATTACAAAAAAATAAGGGCTGGAGAGATGGTTCAGTACTTAAGAAGATATACTTTTACAGAGGACCTCAGTTTGGTTTCCAGTAATGACATTAGGTGGCTCACAAATGCCTGTTACTCCAGATCCAGGAAACCCAACACCCTCTTCTGGCTTCCAAGAGTACTTGAACTCATGTACACACATAGCCAAAACCAGACATACAAACAGATACAATTGAATTTTTAAATTTCAAATAGTCTTCATGAAAATAAATACAGACGTTCAAAAAGCTTTAAAAATAAAGCCCTAAAACATAAAGTGTATACATCAAAAATAGGTAAGGTTTATTCTAAGAGTACAGATTGGTTTACTGTACTTGAAAAGCCATCAATCACCATTTTAACAAATAAAAATGTAAAACAACAAGAAAATTTGTGAGCAACAAACATAAAAAGTATTTAAAGGCTGGAGAAATGGCTCAACATTTAAGACTGCTTACTGTTCTTCAGTTCTCAGGACCCAAATCAGGTGACCCAAAACTGCCTATTTGCCAAAGTACCAAGAGAATCTAACACCCTCTTCTACCCTCCCTGACATAAACACACACACTAAATTTTTTTTAATTAAATGCAAAACAATGAAACTGAGAGTCACTTTTTTGAAGAGCTAAAATAAATCAAGAAACCTTCAGCTAAACAATAAAGGGAGGGAAACCCCAAACTGTATTTTGGGATACTATATCTGACAATATAAAATTATAAAGAGTATAGGAATACTTTAAGAACACAAATTCCAATGAAGAGAATAACAAAGAAGAAATGTAACATGTTTTAGAAATATTCCTACTACAACTGAATCATGAATAGAAAGAAATAAGGCTGAACTAAACAAAATCTCCAAATAATACAAACCTCAGGACCTAAAAGTTTAACTGATAAAATTCTACCAAACATTTAAGGAAAGACTGACTCAAATCAGGAATATAGCCCACTAGTACATTAAATGCCTAGAATACACAATGTTTTAGGTTTAGTTTCTGGCACCTAAAAAAAAAAAAAAACTCAAATTTTTTCAAGATAATTTAAAAGGAGGGAAACTGACAAATGTATTCCATGAGGCCAGCATTATCTGGATACCAAAGATAGAAAAAATAAAATTGCAGAGCACTTCATTTGATTAACAGCAAGAACAAAAATCTTCAACAAAATATTAACAAGACAATCTTAGAGGCATATTGAAAGTAACATACATCATAATCAAGAACACAATAGGACTGAAGAGATGGTTCAGGGGCTAACAGCACTAGCTGCTCTTCTAGAGGACCTGGGTTTGATTCCCAGTTTCCCCACAGCAGTTCACAAACTACACTACCAGGGGATACAATGGCTTCTTTTAGCCTTCCTAGACACCAGTCCTGCACAGAGTGCACAGACATACATGGAAGCAAAATACCCATATATAAAATAATTCAAATATTTTCAAGATTACAATAACCAGAAAGACTGATTTTGGCAAGCTGATAAAATGCCATTGAAAGATAAAATGATGTCAATTAAATAAAATGTCAGATACTCAACTCTTCTGTCCTTAAAGAAAAAAGATGGTAATTACATTCATCAAAATTAGTAGGGTCTGGCCAGGTAGTAATAGCAAATGTCTTTAATCCCAGTACTTGGGACGCAGAGGCAGGTAGATCTCTGTGAGTTTAAGACGAGCCTGGTCTCCAGAGTAAGTTTCAGGACAGCCAGAGCTATGCACAAAAACCTTGTCTGGAAAAAAAAAAAGTAGGGTCTGGAGACAAACACTGAAGCAAAATTTTCTAGATTCAAATCCTGGAACCTCTATTACTAGTGTGTGATTTTGGATTATGTTATATAGCATCAGTTTTGTCATCACAAAATGTGTACTGCATTATCCACTTACCGGTATGGTCTCAATGAGCTAAATACTATATAACCTATAGAATGGTGCCCAAACCATGGTTAAGAGCTGTGCCCATGTGAGCTATTACATCATTAATCACATTTCTAGCTTTTCCTCTTCATGTAAAAAGATATTATTTACTTCCCTACTTGACAAATGTGTAGGTTTAATGTCACTACCTTAAAAGTCAGGAGCATTTCTTAGTCCTATTTTCATACAATTATGAAAACAACAAAAATGCTTTCTACAAAACTTTGATATATACATATGTATTTCAGTATTCAAATCTGTGAGTATTCTATAACTCTTAACTACTATCAAACTCAGTTATATCTATATCTGTATATGTGTGTATATACACAAATATACACAATAGATATGTATTATATATATGTAAATTCTAAAGTGTACAAAATGTTTGCCCCCAAAAAAAAATTAAAATTCAAATTAAAAAACACAATAATACAGAACATCAAAGATGGAAAAAGATCAACTGTTCATCAATAAATAAATGGATAAAATGTGGTATATGCATACAATAAAATACTATTCAGCTTTAAAGTGGAAAAAACTATCATGTCTACAAAAGACATGAACCTTATTACACTAAGTGAAGTCAGACAACCACAGAACACAAGCACTGTTTCTATTTACATGAGGTATCTAAAGCAGTCAAAACAATCAGAAGAAAGAATGGGGGTTTAAGGATTAGAGCAGAGAAAGTAAAGACTACTGAGATTGTTTTAAGATTAAAATATTCAAGATCTGCATCAAAACATGAATATGATTTATAATACTATATATGTAAAAGTCTCATGACAGTTTTATTATGTAATTTTTATTATAATTAAAACAGTATTTTAAAATCAAGGAAATAAGAGTAAAATGTTTATTCCTTGAAAATGCCCATTTAATCAATATTTCTTTCCCACTGTCTTAAGAACACAAACAGAATACTAAATATTAAAGCTCTTGCAAAAATTTCCTAACCCGAGAATTCAAGTAGTTTTAAGCACGTATACCAAAAACAGTTCTTCAAACTACTTTACTGTGATCAAAATATAACCAGACATTGTCACAGTGAAAAGAATAATTCCTAAACATAAATACAGTAAGAAAAGTTAGAAAGCTTTTTTTTCTGGCCAGACCTTATATTGTATTTCATGTACTATAATAGATGCCCAATTTACCTGAATTCAAAGAGAGACAACAATGTGTGGAACAACTACCTATCAGAAGTATTCATTTTAAAATATGTCTCAAGAAAGCTTAGGACTCAGTAAAATGGTTGAAAACACATCTGTCTTAACCACCAAACTACTAACAGTGACTGACATAATGACCTCCTCTGAATTATCAGTTCTCAAGGATTAAACAAGATTTGCCTAAATTTAAAGGAAAAGCAGTACTTTTTTGTTTTGTTTTGTTTTGTTTTAAAAAAAAGGAAATAGTTTCTTAGGTCTAGATCACATTCACTCACAACTTCAAAATCTCATTGATCCTAGTTAAGTTTGCTGTTGTTTTTATATAAGTAGTTTCCAGGCATCCAGTTTCTCTCTCACACTACTAGTTGACAAAATTCTCAACTGCAAATTTATTAAATGTCATAAATATCTGAGAAAATGAAAATAATCATATAAAACAGAATAAACCAAAACACTTTATCAGAAAATGAGGACCTACATTCTGTCAAAATCGTTCAAGGGATGTTGTTTTGACAGTCATCAACAGCAAATAGAACTCTATCCCCAACCTATATTACCAAAAATATTTAAGTACAGTTTTGTAAGCTCCAGACCATCCACAGATCTATAACAAGATTGAAAATGGCCTAAACTATTCTCTTTTTACATGCTTTGCTATAGTTTATAGTTTTTTTTTTCCTTAAAGAGATTTTCAGCTCTTAGTCAATTTAGGAAAAGAAGGGGGCGGAGGGAAGTTATACAAACTAGATCCACCCAAAAAAGATAGAGGAGAGAAGAGAAAAGAGCCTTTAAAATAACTGTGCATGCAATAATTATGTTTTCCTACTTTACCCCCTCCCTTCACTGTGCATTACATTATCAGCATGAGTCTTCCAGATGACTTTTAAGTGGCAATAAAAGAGTAAGCATTCTGTTAACTGGGCAAAAAGGTGGGCCAAAAAGAAAATCTGCTCAGACTTTGTGAAGACTACAGATGGAACAGATAAAGTTAGTTAAAACAAATAAAAATCTTGTTTAGACATATGGACGCAGACACATTGTTTTACAGATAGTCATCATCTATGATGATTCAGTACTTTCTAATTACTACAGTGATGTTTGAAACAGCTACCAGAACCAGAATGGTAAAATCCAAGCAGCTCTCCCTCCAGAAGGAAGATTCCTGGATTTAACTTTATATCAGTCCTAATTCTGGCTCAATCAGATCCTATGGACTTATTTTTTTTTTTATTTGTAAAGTGAAAAGGTTGGACTATAAGTTTCTTTTCAGCTTAAATGAGTCTACATGCCTAATATCTATTAATTTCTTAAAATATCTTTCACTGCTAGGAATGTAACTAAATGGTAAAATTCTCACATAGTATATTCTGGGCCCTACGTTCAAATCCGAGAAATGCAAAATAAAAAAAACATCAATCATATCTATTATCTGAATGATTATTCTTGAAGACTTTTGTATTGTGTGCCTAACACAGTACAAGGACAAGCGTAAACATAAATACATTCCACTGAGAAAGGCTTCCATGTTCTCAGAACTTTGAGGTTCTATTACAATCCACCTACTGGACTACAAAGCTGTGGGTTTTTATAAAGTTTGAAGATTAAAAGGGGATGCAAAGCCTTCTTAAGGCACTAGGCTTAGCACACTAGCTCAAAATACATGCACTACAATCCCAGGCCTTGAAAGTATCAGCCTTTACCACAGTGCCTGTGTATCAATATTTCAAATGATTCCCATGATGCACTCGTGTGCCCTACATTCAGGCTGAAAAAATTACTACTACTCAAAAGGAGAAAAACTGGAATGATTGCAACAGAACATTAAGTGTAAGATTCCACAGGTTCTTTGTCTAAAATTTATTAAGCCACCTGGTCCATAGATGCTTTCTCTGAAACATTAAACCTCCTGACTCACAAATCAGTATTCATTTAACAGCTAAGTACTGTAGGCTGTAGACAGACTAGTCACAGCAAAATGTAGCAAGGCCAGCATTTCACTTCAACTATCAATTACCAAACAACACAACTAAGGACAACCTTTAACATTAAAAACATGGGCTGAACATTTTTCTTCAAAGCCTGTACTGTTTCCAAGATGACCCCTAATAATAATGGGTTTTATAAACAGAAAAACTTTAAATGAGGGATAAACCACTTCCTTTAAAATTTGATAAGTAAAAATGTGTACATATCATTAAACATGCAAAATAATTGACATGGTATGATTATGCCATCTTAAAATCCCACTAGGTATCTAAAATGAACAGTTAAACCTCTTGCTTTCATGAAAGAATCTCAAAGAATTTTATATGTCATTAATTCCCATAAACCTTTGACAAGTAAGGCAAAAAGCCAATGCTCCAAATATTGTAAATGAGAGGCACAGCACAAAACAATTACAAGATATGTCCGAAGTATTCAGCAAAAAAACTTAAGAAAGAAAGGATTTGGCTCCCAATTCAGACTTCCAACTTCACTATTATGAAGCTACTTTTTGTTAGCTGAAGGGCAAAAATCACAATTCACTGTGACAGAAAAGTCATTTCAATTCAATGTATTTAAGTTCTTGTCACATGTATAATAGTGTAGGCTCCATTCCTCCTTCACAAATATTCAGAGTACTAATGGTAAACCTACACAAAACACCAGACAGTGAGATACCTGACAGCCAGAAGTACGGTGCAATAGCTAAAGTCTATCCTCAGCCGGGGATAAAATATAAGGCCATATTCAACACAGACAAAACTTGTGTGTGCTTTTTTTCTTGGGGGGGGGAGTTCACTATGTAACAGCTCTGGCTGTCCTGGAACTTGCTTTGCAGAGCCGACTGACTGATGGCTGATGTTGACCTTGGAGACCTGCCTGCCTCTGCCTCCCAAATGCTAGGATTAAAGGTGTGCACCACCATGCCCCAGCTTTTGTGTTTGTTTTCTTAAAAGTCAGTCTGAGACATACTTTTCTGACAACAATTTTCTACTTTCTGACAGATATAAGAAGGAAAAAAAATGCACCCTCTTTTCAAATCATAGACACCTCCCACTAAGGAATGCTCAGCCTGAAACAAGCTAGACTATACAATAGAACCAAACTGGGGAATGGGCTGATGCCAGGCTGACACACAACAGGTGAAAGAAACTGAAACAGGGAACTCATGGGGTAGGCAGGGATTAGCAGCAGCTACCCTTCCAAAGATGCACTCATGAGTCATGAGGCCTTACTGCATGTTTTGTGTTAATCCTGAATATTCCCCCTTAGAATCACTGAACTAGTCTAGACTTGGAAGGAAATTTAGAGGTCACCCAGTTGAAGGTCTAGTCAAAGAAGGCCTCTTTTTTTCTATTATACAACTGTAATGATGGCCAAGATTTCTACTTGAATTCTTCCACTAGGCCAACTCTACTTCTGAATAGAGCTAATGGGAAGAAAGTCTTTTATTGTCAGTTCTTGTCAGTTAAACACATCTCTGCTTTCTAAAGCTACACAATGGAGATATTGGTGCTTGCTTTAAAGGACAGATCTAATACTATAAAAGAAATGAAAAGCTTGCCCATTACACTTCATTTGCAGTATAAGCTATTCCTATCTGCCTCCAAAGTTTATGATTCACTCATTCATTCAAGAAGTATGCAATATTTACCATAATGAACTAATAACTATACATCACTCTCTTACTTTATAGCACATCTAGAAGCCTGCTCATATTTTAAGGGTTTTAGCTACAAAAAGTATTCTTCAGGACAGGATCAAATTTTTCACCAAATCATAATATAGGTGTGCCTCTCAGATAACAATCCTTCAATAAAAATTTTCAGGGCATTATTGCTGTGTAAATTAGAGATCTCCAAATCTACCTGCATGCAGTGCACGCTGGTTTGGTCAAATCATAAGGATATTGTGAGAAACTTTCAGGTCATCTAACAAAAATCAAATTATATGATCTGTTTACTCAATCTATCAAAGGTAGAAAGACAAAATAGGCTGATTCTGTTTTCCTTGTTTGTCTTAAAAGTGACAGACAATTATGGTATGTTACAGCAAGCAAGGTTACACATTTCTGAGAAGAGTAGAAATCCTATGGCAAGCAATTTTAAAGAATATTGTAAGAGTTCATATGCTTTAACCTAGAAATACCACTTCTGACAACTAACCCCAAGGAAATCATCACTAATGCAAACCAAGACTCATATAAGATGCTAATTGTGGTACTATTTATATTATAAAAACTACAAACAAGATGTCCTCAAACAGGATTATGATTAAATTATGTGACATCTACCTGATGAAATCATGTTAAAAATCGTTTTTATAAATTACTAATTATAAGGAACTGCTTGGTTTAATTTACATAGCCAGAAAATCTACAAACATAAACTATATTCTACATAAATTTTGTTTGAAAAATATTCTGGTGAACATATATGTGAGTGAGTGTGTGTGTGCAGACATAGGAAAATAAAAATTAATTTTTGATTAAGAGTAACTTACTTTCCCTTTTTTGTATTGTATAACTGTTCTACAATGTAATAAGCCTATGACCATAAAAAAGTGAAAACTGTGTTGATGAATCATAGGAAGCTGCTAATATTCAACTGCTTTGGGCTTTTAAAACATACAGTTTCATGGAATCCTAGCTAATAGCAAGCTGGAAAGGTTAAAAAAATTAATAACACTGTTTTGTTTTAGATAAGTAGTATTAATCCTTGATGACTTCCGTAAAATGCTACAATTGTATTGTATACCTCACTATTTACATTTTTCTAGTATCTGCCTTTCAGAAAACAAAATCAACATTTTCTAAATTCAGTCTTCCCGAAGGAAACCCTTGAGAAAATTAAGACATGGTTATGTAATTGGTATCCCAAATGACAAATTGTTATTGACCCTGCTACTTATGTCCTGGGAAAAGCCAGACACTGAAAAGTTTGTTACCTTTTACTGTACAAAGTGCTAAGGAATTCAATCTTCAGGCCAAACACACACTGTTGCTTAGTCTTGTTTATTAGAAAACTGACACTGTGAAGCTCTCTGACTGAGCTTAGTTTCTTGATGTCTCTATCTGAACATGATCAAAAAGATCTGAAAATTATTCTCTTAAGTGAAGTGGGTTTTAAGTATAACAAATCCTAGAGCATTTACTATGCAAAATTCCTCAGATATTACCTATGTTCATTTCATAATCATATTTTTCTTCATAGATTCTAATCAAAGAAAGATAAGGTACCACATTAAGAACCACAACTGCCTTGAGCATTGTAGGCTAAGATAAATACATAAAAAGGGGAGAGGAAATTTGCAAAAGAACCTTTCACTACATGAAATATTTTCACCTAACTTGGACTTTAATGTCTACTTGAAAATCTACTTATAGTTACACTTTGTTGTTGTTGTTATTGATGTGCTATGGAGATTGCAGTCTTTTGTTTTGTTTTGTTTTGTTTTTTAAAAAAGAAAACACCAGAAAAAGGAAAGAAAGAAGTTTGTTGTTTTTTTTTTTTTTTTTCCCGATCTTTTCCCAAAAGATTGATACAAGTTAATCACAGGTTCTTTTGCCCTACAGGATACTTTTGGGCAGGGGGCTTCTCAATCTGTGGATCACACGACCCAGGAGGGGGTCAAATGAGTCTTTTACAGAGGCTGCCTAGAACCATTGGAAAACACAGATATTTATATAGCAATTCATAACAGTGGCAAAATTACAGTTATGAAGTAGTATATGGTTGAAGAGTCACAACAACATATGGTTGAGGAGTCACAACAACATGAGGAGCTGTATTAAAGGGTCGCAGGAAGGTTGAGAACCAATGCTTCTGAAGGTCAGTTACATAACGAGAATTGTGCTATATGGATGAGTTAGTGACTGAGGTTAAATCAGAGCTTCTGGTACCCTTCTTAGTAGGAAAAGCAATAAAGAAAGGTATAGCTTGAGTTTTAAAATAAGAAAATAAAAGGTCATGGCTATAAAAAACAAAAAGAATTTTTTCACTTACCAAATCCCAAAACAACAAAATACTGTTATGGGTTTAGATTACTAGCTAGAAAAATAGGTGCGCACAGTTGTATTCCTAGGTCATGGCTACTTTTCAAATTCACCTGCAATGACACCATCTCAAACTTCTCTAAAACAAACCCTGGCAATGACCTAAGAATCAACAGAAATAAAAGTGAGAACTCTTCTATGGACATGGATATCATTCTGTAGTTTCCATGTCGTGCTTGTTTTTCCCCTTCTCTTTAAATATACTTATATTTGCATGCTATGGAATTTGTTCACAGGTCAGTACCTTTACCTCCCCGCCCCCCAAAACTCCTAATGCAGTCTTTAACAAAGGTCTATAGTCTTACTTTTGTATCCTCGGGACTCAAAAACTAAATCTAGCATAGGCAAGCCATGGGACTGAAGTGAATTTGATCCTTAAAATCTTCAATTTTAACAAAAAGCTCTCTACTGAAATACAGAAACAAACAAAATCTGTTCAGCCTTTTTTGGTGACTATAACATCCAGTAGTTACCAAGTGTAAAGAATACAAATATTGATGTGAATATTTCCTGTATTTCAGAAGAGTGATACAGATTGTGAGAAGCCATGCTCATTTTAGCCATTCAAAATAAAGAGACCATGGCAATTTAATTAATCCCTTTGAGACTTTATCCTCATTTGTAAAAAGGAATAATATCCTTTTCCACAGGGTTGCAGGGGATTAAATGAAATTGAGTAAGTTCTCTATGTGGATAGCGGGCTCCCAGCCAGAAGTTTCCTAGCCTCTACTTCATCCAATCAGGCTCTCTTTTACAAACAATCTTGTGATTGCTCTTGTATGTTTTCAGTTTCTCCAAAGGTCACATAAATGCACTTCAATTTACACCTAGTCAAAAACTCAAATTTCATCTCCTTCATATCTCCTTCCCTTCCTACTTCAAATCCTGTCATAAGCCATCAATGCAAGAGAACTGCAACTTTAGCTCTTGAGAGATCCAAAGGTCCTGCATTTAGTTCTAATATGACTGCTTAAAAAATATAGGATGAATTAGATGATCAAGCTCCTGATTCTACATTTCTTAAGACTAGGGTAGAACAGAATTCAGGAAGTAAGAATACTTGTTCCTGTAAAGAAGCTTCATACTTCCCATTATATGGGTATTCAGACAATCATAGAAAAATGATGAAAACCCTAGAAGTAAAACCTGCAAGTGAAAGATAACATGAAACTGGGAGAACAAAAGTACTACCTTCCATTAATCCAGCTGAGCAAATCTGCTGCCAGATCATATTTCACTTAGCCCTCACCCACAAAAAACTAATTAGTTCCAAGAAAAGATGTCATTTGACATGATTAAGAATAAAAAAGCTAAGCATAAATCTTACACAAAGTTATTTGTAATAGCAAGAACCTGGAAACAACCTAGATGTCCCTCAACTGAAGAATGGATTAACAAACTGTGGTACATCTACACAATGGAATACTACTCAGCAGTAAGAAAAAATGATATCCTAAAATCTGCAGGCAAATGGATGGATTTGGAGAATATCCTCCTGAGCGAAGTCTCACAAACTCAGAGAGATAAGCAGGGGATGTACTCACTCATTAGTGGACTTTAAACAAACAAACAAGACAAAAAGCCAAGCATGCCCAAGCGGCAAACCACAACCACTGAACATCTTGGGATCAGAAACACCCTGGACTGACCCTTCGGACCCCACTCCCCCTAGAGGAATACCTGAAGTAGTCTTGGGGGGGGGGAAGAAAGCTGGATCTGCCAGGAGTAGAGGCTGAACTAAGCAATATTGGGACAGCGGGGACCTTGGGACTGAGATGTGGAGAAGAGAAAGTGACCTGATGTGGTGGGAGGGGGAAGGAACCTTGAATAAGGATATACAAGGATAGAAAGTGTGACTTCTTTGTTCATAATAATAAAATAAAATAAAGAAACAGTAACAGAAATTCTCTAAATTCTGCCCAATTTATAATATAAAACTAGTTGGAAAAAACCCTGGAACTCCTACTGTGTGGAACATTAAGAAAAATTTGAATGGCAAAGGCAGAAGGGTAACAGGCACTATTAAAAAGAATGAGCATTGCTTGGTAGCTTTAACATATCAAGAGGCCAAAGATAGGACAGAAGGATAGATAATGTGTACTAATTTCCTCTTTTCCTTGCAAGAAACAAATTACCACACAGGTACACTTCATTACACTGCTTGTAAAAGAATAAAGCACTGTTTCCGGGCAACAAACACTTTAAGTGCTTAATATTCACTGTGCAGAATCCTAAAAAGTCAGCGAATATCTTGGAATTTCACCACACAAACTTGCATCATCACACTCTTTTGTGTCAGACTGTTTAATTATCTTCAAGACTTAGCATAATTGGAGCCTCAATCTAAAAATAGGTTACTTTTTTCCTTTGCAATCTGATTGGTAAATAAAAGTTAAGGGAGATTTTATCTCCTTCATTTGTTTTGAACAACTCCTTGCTTCTGCTCATCAAGCAAAGATTACATGAATACATTTTCTGGATCCATTTGTTTATTCTGCTTAAGACAAACAAACTATGACCTTCACCATAAAACAACTAAATAGTGCCACAGAAAAGCTAGAAAAACAACTGTTCCAGAACCTTTCAAGATTTCAAGTATGGACATCAATGATGTCATTTAATTGCACGGGACATAATGTGACAGAAGGAAGCATTCCTCTATTTCCCTCATCTTTTCACCTTTGTAGCCTTTCCCAATCTTTTTTCACGTAAGAATTCCATTCCAAGGCCTTATTAATTATGACCTTTAAGTTTTCCTTATGATTGGCATCAGAGCACTGAGGAAGTAAAAAGCAATCAATCTTGGAAATAAAAATCTATGAAGTAGCAGTAAATACTAGCCAAATCAGGATGACACATGCTAACACAGCCCACACCCTTTCAAACAAAAATGGCTGTGAACATTGACTGTGACTACATGACACTCTACCTACTTTTAACACTGCTGACATAGTTAAACTCTAAGAAAACACAAGCAATCATGGCAGTAAAGAATGGAGCAAATGGCTGGGTGGTGGCGGCACACATCTTTTATCCCAAAACTTGGGAGGCAGAGGCAGGCAGATCTCTGTAATTTCAAGGCCATGCTGGTCTACAGACTGAGTTTCAGGATACCCAGAGAAGCACCGAGAAACGCTGTTTCAAAACAAATTATAGTTCCATCATTCACTAGTCCTGAGACTTTAGACAAGATACCTACACTATCTGGTTTCCTCCTCTTTAAAATGATGTTAGAGTCAGGGAGATAACTCAGCAGGTAAGAGCACTTGCTCTCCAAATGACCTTGGAAGGCATGGTAGGCTTCCACAAGTGCACCAGGGCACATATATATGGGCTCTCTGTCTCTCTCTCTCCATAAAGTAATTAAAAATAAAAATAAGATAAAGCAGAGTTAATAGCACAAAGCCCCAAACTACATTGTCTCATAATCAAATCCAGATGCAACAAATTAAGAACAGGTTCTATCATCAGGAACAAAAAAAAAAGCTTTCATCAAAGGGGCAAGTGAAGAACAGGCAGAATATCAGGATATAAACATCCTATACCCATACAGATTTTCTCAGTTCAGTACAATTTATTCACCTAGTAAATGAAACATTTCCTCCAAGTCCACTTCCATGACCTTCAGTTAAATAGAAACCACATTTTTTAAAGAAACTATTTTTCATCACTAGTACAAAAAATAACTTCTAAATTTTGTACAAATAGAGGAGATTTTGGACTGGGTTTATTAATTTTAATAGTGTTTTATTTTTAGTGTAAAGTACTTAGAAGGGTATCAGGTAAAAGTCAAATGCTAAATATATTTTAGTTATTATTATTCTTAATTTAACTGTCTAAATATTTACTATTTACACATGGGGGTAGGGAGACTTGGTCTTGATTCTCTTTTTAAGTTTATCATTAACTGTAACCAGATCTGAACTACTACATTCCAAAATGAGAAAGAACAAGCTAGAAGGCATTAGCATAAGACTTGATTATTGCTATATTTTACCAGGCCAATACACACCTCCAGATAATTTACAGTGGTTCAAATTAGTAGCAAACGGCTTACATACTCCTATAAGAATAAATAAGATGTTCTGTGCTAGAAAGAGGTTGAAAGCATAATTATAACAACAATATTAATTTTAAGAAGCTTCTTAGTACTAATATTTTCCTGATACCTGTAAATTCAAGCAGACAAACATAAAGACAGTAATAGACAAGTATGGCAGAATATACCCAGTACTTGAGAGGTTGAGGTTAGAAGACCATGACTCTGAGGCAGCCTGGGCTACTTAGCAACATCTATAATAGCAAATAAAAATAACATCTAAAAGCTTCTAAGGAAACCCACAAAGAATCTCTTATCAATAAACTCTAATAAATAAGAAATTTAAAATAATGATTTAAGCAACCCTGTTTCAAAGATGAACAGACTTCCTCTCATGTCTAGCTGACAAGCTATGCCTACCAAAAGTCTACTCCAAAAGTAAAAGCCAAAAACTAGGTGGAAATTATTTTCTAATATTTTTAAAAAGTAATTTTTAGATAATACACATAAATCCTCTACCCCCTAAAGTTCCATAATACACAGTAATGCTGCTATGGGTGTGGAAAGAGACCACAGTTAATCAACTCAGCTCCTTTAATAAGCAGTTAGCCCTTGTCACCTTTTGATCCATAATTATAAAAGAGCCTAATCCAAAATCATTTTTCTTCAGCTCCTTTCCATGTCAGACTTACCTAATCACCTGTGTACACATTTGACCATAGGACTTGGCAACTCATGCCATTAGTCATAACTAATAATCTTTCTCTGGCAATCTAAAAATCAAAGTTCAAAAACAAAAGGAATGAACTATACAAGATACAGAAAGCAGAAAATAGAATCCATTACAAGAAATTCCAAAAAAATGGGCTGGAGAGATGGCTCAGAGGTTAAGAGCACTGACTGTTCTTCCAGAGGTCCTGAGTTCAATTCCCAGCAACCACATGGTGGCTCACAGCCATCTATAATAAGATCTGGTACCCACTTCTGTATATAAGAAATTCCCAAAAAACGACATACTAAGTGTCAAGGTCTGTGATAGAGTATGTATGGAGAAGAACCTAGTAAAACATACTGGCCAGTCCAATGGCACCCAATCTAATAAAAGGAAGATGAACAAAAATAAATCAGTCAGTGATGACAAAATAGGAATAAAGCAAGGTGCTGAACAAAAAAAAATTAATCACAACAGAGAAACTCCTATACTGGCACACAGAGGTAAAATACAGCAATGTTTACTTTCCTAAAAAGTGGAACAGCAAATACAATCTGAATGGCCACGGTAAAGATAGAAAAATAAACTGCAAAACATTCACAGGATGAATATCTATAGGGCAGTGCAAATGCTTCATCAATCTATGTTAAGCAACATAACAACATTCAAAAAATACATAAATGAATATCAAAGTTCTAACTCAAATGATACAGTATTACAGCACAAATTAAATAAATACATTCATAGGTAACAAAAGCATACAAAATACAAAGATTCATATTAGTATCCTACTATTAAGTATTCTGAAGATGAAAAGATGTTACAAAATGGAAGGCAATTTAGAACCTATGATCTTTTATTTAAAAGAACATCTGAACCAATTATGAGAAAATACTAACATGTACTAATTCTAGAAGTATGTATGTATGTATGTATGTATGTATGTATTTACTTATTTATTTATTTAAAAAATAGTAGAAGAATCCAAAAAGTTGGCTCAAGAGTTAAGAACACTGCTATTATAGAGAACCCAGGTTCAATTCCATGTACCCACAAAGCAGCTTACAACTTTAACTCCAGTCTCAAGGGATCCAATACTCTTCTGGTCTTTGCATGCTGTATGTATACACATGATACAGACATACACGCAGGGAAAACACTCATATACATAAAAATAAATTTCAAAAAAATTAAAAAGAAAAATAATTTATTTGTAAAAATAAGACATGGAGATTAGATGGATCTATTAAAATGAGTAGTCAATTAATTCAGTCCCCAAAAATGAAACCTAAAGGCAAGACCTGAAGGTAAAAGCAACCCTGCATCAAGCTGGGAAGAGCTTTCTAGGCATAAGAAATCAGTTACACTGAGACTCTATATGGAGCCAGCAAAGCATATGATGGAATGTGAAAATAGTGCTCTGTGTGGTGAACTGAAGTAGGAGTGTGGGTGAGAGGCGTGAAGGTCAGTAGGTAGGCAGCACCAAAAAAGAGATGAAACAAATTACATAGGACCTTGGAATTCCAGGTGAAGTAAGATGGGAATCTTCTGGAAGCTTGAAGATACAACAGCACTTTAAAAATACTTCAACATTGCTGCACTGAAATTGGAATCAAGTGGGCAAGAAGAGAGAGCACTGGGAATGATGTTGTTCTGTAGTGATGTTGATCAGAAAGGACTGCAGCCTGACCTAATTATGGAGACAGATTATCTGAAAATTTTACTGAATCTTGGACTTCAAATAAAGAAGGAGTGAAAAGTAACTATTTGTGGATATAAAAATACTTATTTCTTGACATTCTGTACATACTACTTTAAAGTACTTTACTAAGAAGCTACTGATAGAAGTTTTAAAAGCATTAAAAAACTGATTAAGCAAAATGGAATGAATAAACATCAAACTCATGAACATCCAACTGGTAAAACTGAGTAAATATAAATTCAAACTGAAACAGGTGACTAAGGAAGATCAGGTAAAATCAGTCATGTAAAGTGAGTTTGGGGGAAGATTAAAAGAAACTACACAGAAACTAGTGTAGGTGGACAAAGTCACTAACAGCACAAGAAATGGCAACCTAAAATACATAATTTGAAAATAATTTAGCAAATAGCAATACAAATTGGCCTTTTTAGAACAGGTAGTTAAGTGTTCAAAAGAAAGAAAGATTAGTTAGGGGTAAGAGGAAAAGAGTAGTGAGGGCAGATATGATGGCAAAAGGAGTTTACTGCCTAATCCCAGCACTTGGGAGGAAGAGGCAAGCAGAGCTCTGTGAGTTTGAGGCCTACCTCATTTCCACAGCAAGTTCTAGGCCAGCTATGACAACATAGTAAGAGCCTGTCTAAAATAAATAAAAGTGTTTATTATGTATTTAACACTAAGTAATATGAATGAAACACGTTCCAAAGTATGAACACATATTACATTACTAGTTTGTTTTTGTCACCTTGACACAAAACTAGACATATCAGTGTTAAGGGAATCTCAACTGAGAAAATGCCCCCACAAGATTGGTCTGTTGACAAATCTGATATATTTTCTTCACTGATGATTGATGTGGGAGGACCCAGCTGACTATGGGTGGCGCCACCTTTAGACAATGATCCTGGGTTTTCTAAGAAAGCAAGCTGAAAAAGTCATGAGGAAGCAAGGCATGAAGAACATTTCTCCACAGCCTCTCCAATTGTTCCCCCTCCAAGTTCCTGACCTATCTTCCCTCTTAACAGACTACAATTATAAGCTGAAACAAACCCTTTCTTCTCCAAACTGCTTTGGTCACGGTGCTTTACCCTAGCAACAGAACCCTAACTAAGGCATTATCTCATTTAATTCTTCAACAACCTCAGTGTTCATTAAGTTATCCTTCTAAAAAGGGAAGCTGAGACTCAGAGAGGTTAAATAGTTCAAGCAGTAGTTTCAAACTACCTCAAGAAGAAGCAGAGTTTGGTCCAGCTCATCTTATCAATTAACTTGCTTGACAATTTACTTTCCCTCACTCAAATGCCTCAGGTATAAGCCAAAACTTCTAATCTCTTAGTATAGCAATTCAGCTTCACTATCATGGTTCCTAACAAACTGAAGCATGAATAAGAAGATATCTATCACATCCCTGTCCCTAACTTGATGGAAAATTTTCAAAGCAATCAATGCTGCTTCTTTATGACACCTGATCACTACCTACCTCCATGAAACATTCTTCCTTGACTTACATAATACTATCTCTTCCTATCTTTAACCACTCTGGCTATATTTTTTACAACCTTAATTCTCAGCCCTCTCCACCACCACCACCAAGTTGTATATCCTTATGTCTGAGTACTAGACCCACTTTTCTTTCTATTTTTTTCCTCCCAAAATAATTTCATCAATCATTCCTCTTTACATATGCATGACTCCCAAACTCTATCTTGACACTACAAAATTAACATGTCCATTACAGAATGCAGTTGGTTAGAAGGGATACACCCTAACATTCTTTTTTTCCTAGTTGTTATTTATTTATTTTTATTTTTTATTTTTATTATTATGAATAAAGTCTCATTTTTTTATCCATGTATCCCTTTGTTCAAACACTGTTCACCCTCCCACCCCTCCCAGTCACTCTCTCTTCCCATTACTTTATCACCTCCCCAGCAAAGGCAGGAGGTCCCAAGGTCCCAAGGTAGCTTAGTTCAGCATCCACTCCAGGAAAATCCACTTTCCTCATCTCAACAGTAAGACTGGGTCAGGTGTTCCTCTGGATGGAATGGGCTCCAAGGTGCTTCAGATCCCAAGCTATTCAGTGGTTGTGGTTTGCAGCTTGGACAAGTTTTGCTTTTTGTTTAAAGTCCACTAAAGAATGAGTACATCCCTGCTTATCCTGGGATTGTGATACCTCTCTCAGGAGGATATTCTCCATATCCATCCATTTGCCTGCAAATTTTAGAATATCATTTTTTTCTTACCTAACATTCTATATCACAGTAGGGTAAGTATGGTCGACAAGAGTTAACTGAATGTTCCAAACTAGCTAGTAAAGAATTTTGAATGTGCTCAACACAAACAAATGATAAATATCTACAATATGAGAATCCCAACTGTTCTGCCCTGATAACTAGATACTATATACATGTAGTAAAATGTCATTTTGCATTCAACAAATATCTATCTTCACTATGTCTATTAAAACTAACACTGTTTCTTAAAATTTAACATGCCCAAGTTCAAACTGTTTATTGTTCCTTCTCCTTGTCCTAAACATGGTCATCTTCCAGTACTTCAAAGGTCCTACCAATTGCCTGCAGAAAGCCAAAAGCTAATCTTAATATTCTATTCTGCTATAAACTCTATATGTGATTCATCAAGCCCTTGAAATTTATAACTTTTAGATTTGAAAAAATAATTAACATTTCTTCACTTTCCCTCCCCCCAGTGTCCCCTTGCTCTCACAAAATTGTAGCCTCTTTCTGTTGTTACATACACATTCTCAAAGAAACTTCTCTTTGCAACAGAGATCGTTACAGGAAACCACAACTCAAAATGCAGAAAACAAGACATTATGTGGTACCGGGTCTCAACTGATATAACTACACACAATTCCTGCACCTAAGGCTCAAAGACCATTGCAGAAAGATTGTAAGAGCCAGAAGAACAGGATATTTGCTGCAGGACTGACTGCCTCTATAAATATCAGAGAGGCCAGCTACATCAGTGAAGTCATATCAACATGGCTGACTAAACAAGCACATTAAAAATGCCAAAAACAGAACAAAAAGCCCACAAAAATGAACACACACACACACACACACACACACACACACACACACACACACACACCCATGGATTTCATTTTGTTATCCAACTACTCCATGGCATAAGTCCGATCTGAAGTATGGTTGATATGTGTGATGAACACTCCATTGGAGAACACTGATTCTCTCTTTCCAAGCAGGTATCATTGCCAATAACTTCTTCTTTATGGGTGGGACTTTGTGTCTGCTTTTTCCTCTCTGCGCTCTTAGATTAATATTCATTCTCATTCTCATTCTCTCTCTCTCTCTCTCTCTCTCTCTCTCTCCCTCCCTCCCTCCCTCCCTCCCTCTCTTCTCCTCCCCCCACACTGTCAAATTCTGGGTTCCTGTGTTAATTCCCATGTACTGCAAGAAGAAACTTCTGATACTTCCCTCCACTCTTAACTCTCCACATCAGCCATACTTCCAATCCACCACAGGATCTCTGCACATGGTATCTCTCACTCTGAAATGTTTGTTCCTAAAAATCTTTACTTAGTTCACTTTATCCACACTCTAAATCTCAGCTCAAGTGTCCTGGGATCAGGAACCCTCTAATTTCTCATCCAATGTCATAGATCACTGCCATTAGCATTTATGTTCCTTTTCTTTGCATCCAAATGTACATTTGATCAACTGGCTAATGACTCTCACCTGTCAGAACAAAAACTCCCTAAGGACAAGATCTTGAATACTTAAAATTTACCACTGTCTGTCCAATACCAACACAGTCTGTCACCTGCCCTGCATGATTGCTTTGTCTGAGCTTCCCTGAGCAACAAGACAATGAATTACACTAAAATAAAATACTTTGCACCTTCAGCCTACTATAAAATAATCATCCTCACCTATCACCCACTGACAAGAGAGAATGTAGAGGCTGAATCCGTTGCTCAAAGCCACATCAAACATATGAGTGAGTTAGTGTGGCACCATAGATATCTATTCCAAAACCTGAGTGCATTTCTGTTTGGATTTTTGTGCCTACACAAATAAACAAAATTCCTTCTCTTGTTTATTATTAAGTAATCATGAATCTAGTCCCCCAAGCTCTTCTTCTTGTATTATTGGATTTTTATCTCATGTCTGTGGGTCACAAGCAATGTCATTTGTCTCCATTTCCCCCATGATACTCATTTGGTAAATATTACTTCAAGTATTTCTGGCTATGAGACAAGAATGAATAGCTGAATTTAGTATATCCATCTAATCTAAGTCCCACTTCTGAAAACAAATTATTTTATTTTCCCAGGCACAACACCATTAAAAAAGAAATATCATGATATTTCCTATGATAAAATTACCAGCTGTCCATTGCATTGTGCCATGAAGTCCAGTGGAAATAGAACCCTAACCCTACCCTGTGGACCAGTACTTAGAAATATAACATGTGGCCTCAAGAACAATGTACATTATTAATAACCTAAGCATATTCCTCTCCCCAACCATCAACCTCTTCCAAGGAAAGACACACCATCCTCCTACACAAGGCTGAAAATGTAACCTATTTCTATGCTGGCATGAGCAAAGGGCCCCTGGAATAAAGATAGATGAATGTCTGACACTTCAAACTATGAAAAAAAAAACATTATCTTTGTTCCATTCCCCAGTCAGTATTTAGCACTAAGGCAAATAAATTCTATCATTAGCCTTAAAAGACAAACTTTATTTTAAGTGTTTAAAAATAGCCAATAAAAATAGGTAATTGCTAACCCCTAAATATATATATTTAAAAAAGCAATGAGAAGAATTCCAAAGACAGCAAATAAGCCACTTTTGGAAATCACTTGTGCTTTGCTGTTCTTTAAAAAATATGAAGAAGGATTAACATTACTCTTACAGTCTACTTCATATTTTTTTCCAAAAGGGGGGAAGACTGTCAAAGAGAAATAGATTTTGAGACTCTAGTACATTTAAGTTTAAAAGGAATACAAGCCAATGCAACCACAAAAAGTAATAAAAAGGAAACAAAGATAATTGTACAATTCAATGTTAGCACTATCTGGCTTAACATCAATATACACACACACACACACACACACACACACACATACACAAAGCTGTAACTGCTTTCTAAAACTCCCAAATTACAAAACTCAGTTAACTGGAATTTAATATACTACTTATGATCTGGCAAAACAACATAGGCTCATATTTTGCCTAGTCAAATGTAGTCTATTAGTTTCTGCTCAGTGGGTCAGTCTTGAGCTATAAGCACAAGTTTGTTTTGTTAATATGAAGGTACCTTTAATGGGCCTGATTACAACTACTGTGAACAAGCAGTTAAAGTCACCATACAGTACAGGCTACTGAAAGTAGGTTCTTCCAATTAGTAATAAACATACTCCATGTGGCTGAGTATGGGCAGAGTGTAGTGGCATCATATACATTACAGATGCACATACTCTGGCATGTAACTCATTTGCAGGTGGGTCAGGGGAAATTCTTAATGTAATTGGGTGTTGCTACTGTCATCCATAAATCTTACATGACAGATAAGGAAAGAAAAACCTATGGGGAAGCAAAGGTCAATGCTTTGGGATTTTAGAAATCCTTTTACTTTAATTGATTTAAATACAATTTGTGAAAAGGAAAAAAGGTTTGGGAGGGGGAAAGCTACATGTCATTCCCTCTATTCTAAAAAAATAGAATTAGTCAGGAAATAGTCTATATAGACTGACTATAGAAACAGACAAACTCTACATCAGTTTCCATGGCACTGGTGAACAGTGGCTAATAACTTCACACTTTTCATCTGTTAACAAGGATGGAATAGCACTTTTGAATCATTACTTCTCTGTCATCTTAGTTTGCTGCAAAGTAAGGAGCTTTAGAACACCTGTCAAATAACATACAGCTTGGAAAAAAACAAACAAAAATAGGCTGCTAGAAAATGTTCACATATGCAGAAAATGAAATGAATTTAGGTTAACACAGAGTCATTCATTCTGAAGAAGGTTGGAGAAGAAAGGAAAACATTTCCAAGGTCATGGTCTATATGATTCCAGTCAATATAATAAAATTTAATATAATAAAATTCAATATAATAAAATTTAATCTCAAGGATCAGTGATGACATAGTCAGTCTGATAGTATTTCTCTCTAAGCCATATCCACATTCAAAATGTTTTGTAATTTAAAAATCAAAATATCATAGCAAAGATATTCCACGTGTGCCTTCTCAAATAAGACAAATGTACAAGGTACCCATTTTCTTATACTAAGTATGCTGGCTATTCTTATAAACTCAAAATAGGATTAAATATCAAGACTGTACATAAAACTATATCACCTCCAAATCAACCCATCTATAATTGCAGAAACACATAGATGAGCATGACCTAAGAGTGGCGACAAACAAGGACCACTGTATGGGGCATGGAATAGGTAGGATACAAACACATGTAGAATGAAATCTATTAGTAGAAAATCCAATATATAGATGGGAAAGGGCACACCTTCATAAACTGGGAATAGACAAACCTTCATGAATGAAAGCTGCCTGATAAATGATCCCAAAAGCCTGGAGAGGTCAATCTAGAATCATGCATTAATATAATGAATGAAGCTGGATGGCAGTAGGAGAGAGATCCTCCTCTGATAAAGATACTGGCATATGGGCTCATGTTTAAATTTTTCAAAGCTCAGGTCAGAAAGGTATGCAGCAAGTATGAAAAACTCAACTAAATGCAAAGCAAATAGATATGAAGGTTCCTAAGTGGTCTCCTTCATGAAGCTTTCTTCTGCTACATTCACAAACCCAGCACTAATTCACAGGTGATCTCAGTCAGGCAAGGTTTGAGCCAGTCTTTCTCTTCCCCAGCTGTCTCTAATATCCAACTTGTGATCTCCTCAAGTTGTACCTTTAAAATTAATGAATCACTAGAGGTAATGATTTCTAACTATTATTAACAAAAAAAGAGAAGGTCATAGTACGTTTGTATTGACTCATTTTTTTTTCTTTTTTGGGCTACTTTGAAAGAAATACTCAGTGTATTTCTCTTCATAGTGATTATTTTAAATTATTTATTTTTATAAATGTAATGTTGCATTATATCAGAGACTATTACTTATCCTTAAGTGTATACTGTTTATGCTTATTACAGTAAATTTATATAAAAATACAATGACTTTTTTGGTTTACAGTTATGGGGGTGGAAGGGAGGGACTTGCATAAGCAAGGCAAATATATGACCACTGAACTACAACCACTGACAGATTTACTCAAATTTTTGTTACTACGTTTCTCACAAATTAACAATCTAAGTTGTCATAATCTGGACTAGCCTCTCGTTTGGTGTTTCCAAAGCAGAGCTTCTTCTCAACTTGATATTTAGCAACATTACTTTCACCAATTTTTAGAAAGGATACAGTAAGTAAACAAGCAAACGAACATATTTAGAATGTATCAGTACAAATGATCTGCAGTTAGGATGCCACTTATTTGATGGCAGGCAATTATTTCTATGATATTTAACTGTACATAAGTACCTAGACAAGTTTATGCAAAGGAGACATGTACCTCATTTCATGTAAATTACCACAAATTCTGAACTAACTAGTAGAATACAAATAAATAAATCCTGATAATATATATTATCAGTTCTGGAGAACTGCAAAGAATTTAGAATAGAACTCAAGCACTCCTAAAATATGCCAATAAAAAGTGTCTCTGGCTTTGAATTTTATAATGTAAAAACCTCAAATATGATGAGTAATGTGACTACTAAAAAGATACTATTTTTCTTTTATATAGTTATAGTATAAACTATACCTACAAAAATGCTCTAAACATTCATTTTAGCCTTCAAAGGACTTCTCATATTGACCTCATAATTTTTTTATTATTTAAAGTAAGGACTAGACACAGTGTCACCTACCTGGGGGGGTGCTACAAGGCAGCTTAGCATACATACTAAATTTCAGACTAGCATGAGCTAATTATAAGACTGTACCAAAATAAAAATAAATTTAAAATCAAAATAGGAAATGCAAGAGTTGTTAAAGCGGACCTCAGTTTGGTCTCCAGTACCCATGTTACATGACTCACAACTGCCTGTTAACTCCAGGGAGATTTGTCGATTCTTGCCTCTGCTGACACCTGTGCCTCCCCTCTCCCACCTCCACCATAAATCTTTTAAAGAGTCAAAATGTTAATTAAGAAGAATGTCAAAAGGATTCTCAACAGTAGCTATTACAATTCTGAAGACAGAGTAAGGACTCTTCCTCCTACCACATATTGTTTCAAGGGGTCTGGTCTGGCAAGAAGATGCCCTGATCTGCTGTATTCTAGGTGACAAAACATACATTCTTAAGGCTATGGTTTCACTTCAAGCTATATTTAAAGAGGGAATAAAAGAACCTACAGCTCTTTAACATTTCACATCTAGGTCCTCTTTGAAAATTTCTTGAATGCAACGTACTCACTTTCTACAAAATATAAACATATGCACAGAAACAAATGTTTTTGTAAGACTTCAGAATTTATAAAATCTGTCTTTTGCTCTACTTGAGAAGTCTTCACATGGCCATTAAAAAAAAACTGAGCATTTGAAATTTTTTATAACCAAAAGACTATATTTCTTCCTTTTTTATAGCTTCAGTATAATTTCCTGTATTTTCACCAATCATGCCTGATAATGTTTGAAATGAGTCCCTCTTGTATTATAAAAAATTATATTTTTCCACAAAAGATGGCAAAATTTTTCTGTAAGGTGATAAATAATATATATTTTAGGTTTGTGGTAATTTCTCAACTCCTAAGTTTGATATAAACACAGTCAAAGATAAATGTCTATGATTTTATTTTAAAAGTAAAAATGGGTAAAACTTTATTTTAAAAAAATAGGCAAACAGGTCTGCTAATCCCTGGAATACAGAAGCAAGTTCAATAGATCCACAAAGAAAAAAACCAGACAGATATAATTAGATCCCCAGGTTAAACTGCTTCTCAAAACAATCTCCAGAAAGACTGAAGATCTAAACTTTATTTTTTTTAAAAAAAAAAAAACAAAGCCAAGTTTTGCAATATTTAGAATAGGATATTTGTCATTGAAGGAGAAAATGTATTTTCAAAATAAGCTTAAAGTGCAAAAGGAAACTACCATATAGTATAAAAATAGACATTTCTTCACAAAGAATGATCATTAAAAAGCCAGACTATTTTTAATACAAATAACCAAATAAGATTCAGTTTTTGAATACCTAAGAAACAGTAAGAGATATATAATGCAACAAAATAAGACATGTATGTTCATATAGGCAATTCAATTAAAAAGTAGAAGAGTTAATAAACATAGAGACTCAATTTAACTCCTAATTAAAAAAACAAAAATTAAAATCACATATTTAATATTCATGAGACTGTCATAAAATAAAAATCCTATCTAGGTATGTGAGTATATTTATAAATACATGGTAAATGCAAAATCCTTCAAAATAGACAACAAATCTCAAAGGCAAAACTGTATATCAATCTCTAGATTGATTGTGACTGAGAAGGAATGTGGTGTGGCTCTTGCCAAAAGTGTAAACTTAGCTATTTGACAGAATTTAGCTTATTATAGTAAATTAAATCTTATACATGTCACATTACCTACTATAACACTGCTTGTAACAGAAAAAACACAAAATCTTGAATAAATCTAAGACAATGATAGTATAGTATATACACTTTTAGCATTGATTAATCTTTGTGTTTTTAATTATATTTTTTATTTAGAAGTTTTTTAACATACCTACCACTGTCCCATCTCCTTCCCCTCTTCCCAGACATCCCCCAGCTTCTCCCTTCACTCCCCCATCCATTTCTAAGAGAGAGTAAGGACTCCCAGGGTGAATCAATGCAGTCTGGTATGTCCAGCTGAGGTAGGACCAAGTGTCTGCCCCTAGTATCAAGGCTGAGCAAAGTGTTCCTCTATAGGGAATGGGCTCTGAGAAGCCGGTTCAGGCACTAGGAAAAAATTCTGGTCCCATTGCCAGAGTCCCCAAACTGCCCACACCTCAACTGAAGGATGGATTTTGAAAAATGTGGTACATTTGCATACTGGAGTACTACTCAGCAGTAAAAAAATAAATAAATAAATACATAAATAACATCCTGACATTTGCAGACAAATAAATAGAACTAGAAAAAAAATCATCCTGAGTGAGGTAACACAGACCCAGAAAGACAAACATGGTATGTACTCACTCATAAGTGGATTTTAGATGTAAAGCAAAGGATAACCAGACACCCCTCCCCCCAGAAGCTACATAACAGGAGGAATTTAAGAGAAACATCCATGGATTCCCCCCTGGGAAGGGAAAACAGAAAAGATCTCCTGAGTAAATTGGGATCATATGGGGAAGAGGGGAAAAAGGGAGGTGGGAAGAGATCATGAGAGAATGAAATGGTTGAGTTGGGGGAATGACAGGGAGAGAGAACAAAGAAATGCCTATCTTGATAGAGGAAGCCATTGTGGGGTTAGAGAAAATCTGGTGCTAGGGAAATACCCAAGAATCCACAAAGATGACCCCGGCTAGGACACCAAGCAATAGTGGAAAGGATGTGTAAACTGGCCTTCCCCTGTAATCAAATTGATGGCCACACAAATTGTCATTAGCAACCGGTTCATCCAGCAACCGATAGACACAGATGCAGAGATCCACAGCTAAGCACTGGGTCAAGCTCCCAGCCCAGCTGAAGAGAGTGAGGAGAGATTATATAAGCAAAGGGGTTAAGATCATAATAAAGAAACCCACAGAAGCAGCTGACCCAAGCTACTGGGAGTTCACTGACTCTGAACTGACAGTTAGGGAATCTGCATGGGACTAAACTAGGCCCTCTGAGTGTAAATAAACCACTTTAAATCCCAATATCAAGAAAGTAAAGGCAGAAGACAGCCAATCTAGCCTGAATAATAAGTACAGCTTGCTTGAGCTACATAGCAAGGTCCATAGGTCCAATCTCAAAAAAGTGAGGAGAGGGGACTTTGGCAAAAATCCAGTACCCCTTAATGATAAAAGTCCTGGAGAGATCTGGGATGCAAGGAACATACCTAAACATAATAAAGGCAATGAACAGGAAGCACATAGCCAACATCAACTTAAATAGACAGAAACTCAAAGCAATTCCACTAAAATCAGGAACAAGATGAGGTTGTCCATTTTCTCCATACCTATTCAATATAGTACTTGTAGTTTAAATAGAGAAATGAGACAACTAAAAGAAATCAAGGGGATAAAAACTGGAAAGGAAGATATCAAAGTAACATTTTTTTTAACTTTTAATTTGGGGCTTTATTTCAATTTCTTTTAAGATGCTACATAGTTGAGCAGAACTGGATTGCTCTTTTATGGCATGAAATTAATCCAACAGTCCAGACTCTTCATTATCAGCACATAGATTTGCTGAGGCACTCCTCCTTCCAAACTCCTTGTACCTCACCCTGTTACAGCCTGACTCCTCCGTCCTGAGAAGGGCAGGTTAGGCCTGGCCTATGCTCTAGAAGGATGAATAGTAATAGAGAGTAAGGGAAAAACAATCTAGACTGGGTAACCCACAGCCGACTGTCACTACAAAGAGTGTCCCTCCTCAAGACAGCTGTTACTGAACTACAGCAAAACACTTCCTGGCAGCTGTCTCCTGATTCACTCTCCCCATCCCTTGAACCTCCAGAGACAGTGTCCACAGCAACACCATTCCCTCATTGGTACTCTGTAGCACAAGTGATGTACAGGCTACAGCACTGCCTGTATTCTTGTGACATAGAATAGATATTGTATTATATCTATAGAATAGATAGAAACACATGAGATAAAAATACATTAAATAAGTTAAACATGCATTACACACCTCTGGCCACAGCTCAGTGTCACTAAATGAACAAATAGTAATTTAGCTTGGTACCTTTAAGAGAACAGAGCACTGACTTTGATTCCTAAGTGTTGGGTCACTCAGTGCACTGATGCTTCTCACTCATGACCTACAAATACACAGATGTGGCCACCATGCAATGTGTTTTGGCTTCTGTAGCTCTGAGGAGCCAATGGATTAGACAGAATAGCAAGCCTGGGAAAGCCTACTGGGTGAGACTAGGTAGCATATGGTGGCTGTGGAGGGGACAATACACCCCACTTCCCACTCCCATAGGCCAGCCCCAACGTGAGGAAGAGGTTTTTGCTTTAGGAGGGGATCTAGGAACATGTGCCAAGGCCTACCAGAGTTAGTGGCAGCTACAATATACCACTATGGTTAATCACAGTGTCCCTCAGTAACAGACCATTCTTCACCCATCCATTTACTATATATTTTTAACTTTCTAAAAGATCATTCTATTATGCTCTATTTGTGTGTGCATTTGTGTGTGTATGGGGAGGGGTATTTAAAGACAAGACCTGTGAGATGCCATCATACATTAATTTCTTTTTATGCATGATTACAATAAATTTAAACACCATGATGTGGTAGATTCAGCAATCCAATCTGCTATCCTTTGCAAGCGGCCTCTACAAGGCAATCTTCCCTATAACACCAATGATAAAGAACAAAACCACCAGGGCCAGTGGCCAGGTACTGAGGCCTTCCTCCTTCCTGGTGGCATCCAGAGCCACCCTGGGGCTGTTGTTCTGCAGCACTTTCCTCATCTAAAGCCTATCTTCTTCCTTGAGCTTCCTGCCCTCCTCCTGAAACCTCTGTACTTTTCCTGCAATGACTTCAATTCTTCTATCACTTTTTTCACTTTGGTGTCATTGAGGGACATCAGGGACATAGCAGCTACTGGTGCTTCTATCTTGGATGCACTTGCAAGCATGATTTTATTTATTTCTATATTGTGTGGCTTAGCATTTTCTGCTGCCAACTACTGTGAAAAGAACTTCTCGGGTTCATATGGAAAAACAAAAAACTCGAGAATAGCGAAAACAATCTTGAATGATAAAAGACTACTAGAAGTATCACTACCATCCCCAACCTAAAATTATATTACAGAGCCACAGTAATAGAAACTGCATGGTACTGGCACAAAAACAGACATGTTGGTCAATGGAATCAAATTGAAGGCACAAACATAAATTAACACACCTATATACACCTATTTTTTTTTATATAGAAGACAGAAATACACACTGGAAAAAAGAAAGCCTCTTCAGCAAATGGAAATGCTCAAACTGAATATTTGCATGTACAAGAATGCAGACCCATACTTATCACCCTGCACAAAACTCTAGTCCAAGTGGTTCAAAGACCTCAACATGAAATCACATACACTAAACCTGATAGAAGAGAAACTGGGGAATAATCTTAAACTCACTCACACACACACACACAAAAAAAAAAACCTTTTTCAACAGAACACAGTTAACACAGACACTAAGATCAACAATTAATAAATGAAACCTTATGAAACTGAGAAGCTTCTGTATCACAAAGGACACTATCATTCTGAGAATGTAGCAGCATACAGAATGGAAAAAGATTTTACCAAGTATTCATCCTATAGAGGGCTAATGTCGATACATATATATAAACTCCAAAAACTAGGTATCAAAAAATCAAATTGCCCAATTTAAAAAATGGGGTATAGTTTTAAACAAAGAATTCACAAAAAAGAAACTCAAATAGCTGAGAAATGCTTAAAGAAATATTCAACATGTTTAGTAACCAGGGAAATGAAAATAAAAACTACTTTGAGATTTCATCTTACATCAGTTGAGAATGGCCAAGATCAATAACATAAGTGACAGCTCACGTTGGTGAGGATGTGCAAGGGAAATACTCATTCATTGCTGATGGAAGTACAAACTTGTACAGCCACTACAGAAATCAGTGTGGTGTTTCCTCAGAAAGATGGCAATTGATTTACTTGAAGATCCAGATACACAACTCTTCTGCGTATACCTAAAGGATGCTTCATCCTACCACAGAGACACTTGGTCACTGCTCCTCTATTCATAAAAACCAGAAGCTGGAAACGATCTAGATGTCCCTTAAAAGAAGAATGGATAAAGAAAATCTGGTATACTTACATAATGGAATATTATTCAGCCATTAGAATGAAATTTGCAGGTAAATGGATGTAAAAAAATCATCCTGAGTAAGGTAATCCAGACCCAGAAAGACAAATACAACATGTATCCACTTATATGTGGATATTAACTATTATGCCAATAATAAATAACCAAGCTACAATTTGTAGAACCAGAGGATAGGTTCAGAGTAAGGGACTGAGTGGGATGAAGGAGAGAGAGAGATCTCCCTAGGAAAGGGAAACAATGTTTATGGATGAATGGGGTAGAGATGTCTGGATTTGTAAAATCAAATGAAGGGAGGCAGACAAGAGAGGGACAAGAGGAAAAACATAGAGAGGATCAGCAAAAATTGAGGGCTACTAGATAAATCCTATGGAAACAATATAATAGAAGTTTCTAAAATATAAACATATACAGAGGCTATCTAAATTGCCAAATAATTAAGACAAAGCTTCAACCGGCCACCACTTGTCATCAAATGAAGCCTCCAGTCTGGAATTGAGTTACATCTAATTGAATTGTTGGCCAGAGATCCCATTGAAAACCCAAACAACTCAGGTTATTACCAAGAGTACAAGTTGTTCATCATAAACTGATGGCAAAGCCCTAATGCTGAAGACAACACCTATATAATTCATTGAACATGGAGAAGTTGAACAGGTGCCAGCATCTTTAGTACATGAAGGTACTCTGGACACTACCAAAAGAGAAATGTGAACATCAACCCAGCCACAAACCCTTTGATCTACAATAGTGCCCTGCCTGCAAGATATGCTAGTGTAATGATGGCACAAAGCTTGTGGGAGTCACCAAACAATATCTGATTTGACTTAAGGCCCACACCACAAGATGGAACCCATACCCGACACTGCTAGGGTGACCAAGAGCCTGAGACTAGATAGCCCAGTTACCTAGGGTGAAACCAAACATTACAGTTCTTAAAAAATACCAATAAAGTGATTGGTGATGACATCCTGCTATAGGCATAGACTAGTGTTTTGTTCAGCCATCACAAAAGAGAATATTCCTCCTGACAAAAATCCTTCTATAGATGTAGAGTAGTGCCTTCCTAAACCATCATCAGAGAAGCTTCCTCCTGTAGCAGATGAGAACAAACACACAGACCCACAGCCAGACATCATGCAGAGAGTGAGAGACCTTGGAAAACTCAGCCCTGTACAGGATGTATCCATCAAATCCCTCCTCTCAGGTCTCAGAGAACCCTGGGAAACAGGGAGTGGAGAGAGGTTAAGAGCCAGAAGGGATGAAGAACACAAAGAAATCAACATAACCAACACACATATAGACTCACAGAGACTGTGGCAGCCTGCATAGGGTCTGCACCAGATGGTGTACAAGAGCTGAAAAGAGTGGACACATAGCCCCATCCTTAACCTAACTCCAATTAATAAGTACTCCTGAATGAAAATTTTGTTTCCTCCAAGGGAGTCTCACTGGGAAAGCAAACTACTCTTTAAGGGTAAGGATACATGCAGAGCAGCAGTTAATCAATAATGAACCTATGAACATCTCAAAATGCCATGTTAGGGCTTTCCCCCTTTTCCTTCTCTCCTTTTAATGTACAGTTCCTTTGTGTATATATTATGGCTTCCAGTTAAGTGTTTTCATGGGATTCCCAAGTGTGCAAACAAATAGGTCTCTGTGTCCATATTTATTTCTTATGCTCTCTTCCCATTTATCCATTTTTGCCCTATTCTGATGTGCTAGTTTTTGTTTTATTATGTCATATTATATTGCCGTAGAAGCTTGTTTCTAATGAAAGACAGAAACATGGTGGATCTATAGGAGAAAAGAAGAGGACAGGAAATGGAAGTATAGGGAGGAGCAACCATAGTCAAGACATTAACATGTAGGAAAAAATTCTATTTCAATTATAGAAAAAATGTCAAAAAATGGAGGGGAACATAAAATATAAGTACCAAATTATAAAATACTAAAAAAAAAAAAAATTGAGAGAGAGGGAGAGAGAGCAAGAGAGAGACCCCTGTATATTATAAAAGGGAAAAACAGTACAATTAGCACTGAAGAAAAAGACAGGAGAGTCTGTAGCCATTTCTGCATTTTGTTCTGTTGAGTTAAAACAAAACTGGGTATTTTTAATGAAAAATATTAGAAAACTTAAATATCCACTTATTTCCAAGTAAAGACAAAGGACTCCTAATAATTAAAAGATCGCCTTTCATCACAGACAGCAACAAAGGCCTTCTGCCAGTGCCATTCCCAAGGACTCCTCACTACCAATCCTTCATCACCAAGATAATCTCAGACAGCCACGCCTAGATGGTAATATTTGCATGGAATGATTTGGATCCATTTTCTAAATTGCACAGATTTCTGAACACAACTGAAAACCAGATATTCTACAACTGATTAGGAAAACAGGCTGGCAATGATTCATTTCAACCTACAGGAAAATAAAATAAAAATGCATGGTGTATTCCCGAACACTGTATTTAAAATTGCAATCAGAAATCCAGACCAAAAATTGTTTCCTCAAGAATACAAATATAACAGAAGGCAGAAACAAATTAATAATAATATCAGTAATTATTGATTATCTTATACAGACCATTATCTTTATTATGTTAAAGTTCGCACAATGAGTATGCTTAGAAAGCATTAAAAATGTTTTCAAATTCCTCAATTTAAGAAAAAAACTTATTCAGAAAGGCAAAATCACATACCAAAATATTCCCAATTTTCTTCCAAGTCACTTGTGGTACTATTATTAAGAAAGTTATGTCTCCTTGATCAGAGATATGATTTATCCACCCAATGGAAGAATCAGCTTACTAAGATAAAATTAAATGATTTTCATCAATAAAACTTACAATGCAAAAATAATAATTTTAAACATTAAATCTATTAGACTATTATAATCCTTCAGGCCAATTTTAACTGTTATCTAGTATTTCCAAAAGTGGTAAAAATCTAAAATATGAACAGATTTAAGCCACTAAATGGCCTTCACATTATTGTTCACAAAATAATATCTTTAATTGATTAATGATCTTAGGGTGTCTATCGCCATCTAGTGAACAATCACTTCAATTACTACACAAGACACTTGACATTTTGATAGTTGTCTTTATGGTTTAAATATTTGTGCTCACTCAGTGTTACATATTCAGGCTTACCCAATCGCTTTTAACATACACATTAAAAATAAAAACAAATAGAGATGGTATTGTTACAGACTCACCTCTAAGTATCTATAAACGAAATTTCTGTATTTCTTCTCTGGAAATGCTAACTTAATTATTTTTAAATACTTGTATACTCTGAGATTCCTACATATGATTCCTTCAACAGCAACTAATTCCTATATCATCAAGCAATTAAAAATAATGGGACAGTTGAAGTATGAAAGGATGAAGTATGAAAGATCACACCTGTAAAAGGATAATATTGATGCCCATTTAACATAAATATTTTCACTTTTATTATACACCTGTTTGTAAAGTACAATTAGTAATTACTTGGGTATTCTAGCAGCCATAATACATTTGATTACAGAAATTATTAGGTCACCAGAGCCAAATCTGCATGATCCCAACAAAACTCCACACATACAAAAATCTACTTAAAAAAAGGGAGGGAGGACATCAAGGTTATACTAAAATACAAAATTCCATGCCTTCCCAGACTGCACATTAAACCATATCCAAATAAAAACCCTTATAATCTTTTCAAAAGCATGTCACTAGGTTCCCTTCTCATTTATATTTGAACTTCAATTTTAATTTAAACAGGAAGTTTAAATGCAAAAAAACTTACAAGCTATTCAGGTTATTGTCTTATTTGTCCACTCTACCTTATGGCCAAAACACCAGTTTAGTACACTATGAAAGTATTCTAAAATCTCAACTTCACTCTTCCTACCTCTTTAATAATTAAAAAATGCTTGGCAGGTGTATGTGTGCAAGTACAGCACTTAAGAGTCATGGGTTCAAGGTCAGTCTATGGTTTAGGGTCATATATTTTCTCAAAGCAACAATGAAAATCCTTAAAAACAGACTCCACAGTATATAGGAAAATGATATAAAAAATAGACATTATAATTAGACTATTTATCTGTCAGTGCTAGTAATCACTACTAATATTTTAACAATCCTTTTTATTTTAGTAAATAGCTTCTACAGGGATCTTTGAGTCTTCTAAAATAAGAGTTGTAGAAAGTAGGTGTGTTCTATACTTACTGCTTCTCATTAACTTCACATTAAAGACGTATTACTGTAGACAGTACTGTGTATAAGAGAACACAGATGAAAAAGAAAAGGGAGAAAGCAGAAACTGAGAATTTGAATCCCATGATTATCTCTAGATGTCTAAAATTCTTTGTTTAGTGAAGTGAGCAGGGTGGTTTTATATTTTACTTAAGATATATAATCACTATATTTTATAAAAACAAAAAGTAAAAATTTAGCTTAGTTATGTTATTGTTATATGTTGATCAACAAAAAGTAAAATTTCAGTTAAAATTTCCTACTAAAATCCAGCTAAAAGAAAATGCTCTCCTTAAAATACAATGGATTAGGGGAGTAGAAGAGATCATTGGACAAATTTGGGGCTTATCATTATCAACGGTGCCCTTTTAAGCTTGTGGATTTCTGAGCCAATGCAGAAAATGTAACAACAGGGATTTCTCAACAGCAAGAGGCACTCTCCAAGGGAGTAAATTGTCAACTATTGCCTCTCCTTAGAAACTTAAGAGTAACCTTGATCCAATCTCAATAGTCAACCTATGTATTATCACCCAGTTGGGGCATAGTGAGTGCATTTCCTAATACAAAAATAAGATGGTATTCTATCAGAAGCCACTGGATATATATACAGAAACAAAATTTAAATAATTTTAAGGTAAACTTAGCCTAAGAATCTGAAAACATCTTTCCCTCATGTCAGCTAGCCTCTAAAAACACATATTTTTTCATGTAAAAAGATAAAAAGTCCATGCTATGCAATAGATACTGAAAAGAATGATTGTCTAGTAATAAGGTAGAAGACAAAGCAGAACTACACTTGTGAAAGCTAACCTCTAATGGTGAAGCTATCCTCTAATGCAGTAAGACTTAGAATCAGAAGACACAGATTCAATTCAAGGTAGTCACTTGTTTTTTATTTCCCTGAGCCTTAACTTCCTCATCTACAAAAGAGAATGCTATTATACGTCAATTATTATTATAATGTCAATATGTAATTTTGACATAATAATGCACAAAACAGCTCGTAACACACCATCATGCCATGTCCTTCCCCTCTGCGTTCTAATCCACATCTCTGAGATAAAGCTCCAAGAGAAAAGTGACTTGAAATATCATGTTTGTTCATGTCACAACTGGATATATACTGGTCAACACAATAATCACTTTCCACATGTTAACTATTCACATTTAAATTCATTTTAATTACAACTAAATAAATGTAAAAGTCCAGTTCTTCATTTAATCAGGAATAACCAAATACAAAATGTTCACCAGCCATATATATATGGATAGTACAAATAAAAATTATTTCCCAATCTTAAACAAACATCATCCTAAAAGTGCGAAATAACAAGCATTTTAAGCTTTGCAGGCCATATAAGACTTTATCCTGACTACTCAACTCTACAACATAAATAAACAAGCCTGGTTCCATTTCAATAAAAACCTTAGTTATAAAACACTGATAACAGGTTGGATTTTTACCTATAAGTCAGTTTGTCAATCACCACTTTAGAGTATTCTGAATCCATATGCCCAGTATGAGCAATGTGAACTATGCTTACAACTAAGTAGCCTTAAATTCAGTGAAAGAAAACAACATCTTAATGTACTTGATTATTTAACATAACCATGCTTTTATAGATTATTAAAATAAAAACCTCTACACAAAGCATTAAAGTAGATGACCTTGATATGTTCATAAAGTAAAAGTACTTAATGGTAATTAGTCTATCATCCTCAAGTCAGTATGTAACTCTAGCTGTGATATAATCCTAGAATCTGGATTCATATGCCCTACAACCTGTTGAAAACACTAGAGATCTATACTCAAAGGCATGTAAAAGACAATTCTAGATTCCTCTATTTTCTACCTCTTAGTAAAAATTAAAGGCTCCATTAGCTATCCTCCTGATTTCTACTTTTCTTTCATATTATACATTAAACTATCAGTTACAAAAATAAAAATTAGATCCCTATATTAGCATGACTAATCCAGTCTTAAATTAAACTAGCCTCTAGATATTGTCACCATCTTAATTATCTGAAGAATGTTGCATCTATCACATCCATTCTAGACAGTTTTTTACTTATTCAGCTGTTTTCCCAAACTATCCTTTCTTCAACTCAAGTCTTACTTTTGTTCCCTCTCCCCTATAAGTCTGGGTCAAATACAAGCTTTACAAATGTTTCACACACAATCGTTATTGCCTAGAGAAAATTTTGACATATAAACATTCAATAATTGTGCACACACATGCAGAACTTACAAATAAATTCTAATTCAAGTGTCTATTTGTCTCTATAGAAGAAATATTTCTAGCTGTAAAAACTAGGTAATAAACTTAGCTCTTCCATATTGCAGCATATATTTACATATTTATTGATGTGACTTCTATTTTGACATTTACCTCCCTTCCTTTGTATGTCACCAAGGCAGCCAGTGGTTTGGCATAAAATCTGCTGTAGGAAAATCCCAGGCAACCGTACATACTGTTTGCTGTGAGCTTCAAAGCCTTCTGTCGGATGTCATACTGCAGGCCAACAATGACAAAAGATAAACAATATCTGTGGATGCTTAAGCATTACATTGGGTGTCTTTCTAGATCACAATGAAAATAAGAACTTCTCAATATCGGGGGTGGGGGGTGAGGGGGGGTATTTACTCAATCTGTCTCCCCAGAGTCATGTGACCCTACCCTCTTTGAAGCAAGTAAAAGACTACTGATTTCCCAAGATTCTGTAAGATCTTGCTCAGATATGGCCTTAGCAACTAGAGAAGCCTTCCATTCTGAGGTAGTCTAGTATTCCAGAATGGTTATTATCCAAAATAAAACAAGCACATGTACTTGCCCATACCATACTATTCACCTCACTCCTCAATAATCAAGTGACAGAAACTGAAACTGTCAAGCAAACTTCTTACAGTGGAAAGATTTACCTGAAGAACAAGGTCTGGATTTAAATCTTGCTGCTTCATTAGCTGTTTGACTTGTTTTCTCCGCTCTACCAGTTTCCGGATCTCTCTGGGCAAAATGCCCATATCTAAGTTTGGATCTGGCAACTCAGGGATCTGTTCCTGTTCCTCATCCTGAAAAACACACAATAGAAACTTCAGACAAGTAAAACAAGTTCTAAAGTAATATTTGACAAGTGCTTTATCCTATCACCACACCTTAGAAATCTTTTCTGCATGAGAAGATCAATAAAGCATAAACAGTCTCAAAAGGCTCTCATCTAAGTGTGGTCGTACCAGTCTGTAGTCCCAGGACTTGGGAGGGTGAGGTCAAGGCCAGCCCTGAGCCATATAACATATCCCAGGTCAGTATGGGTTACAGAGTAAGTCCCTGCCTCAAAAACCAAACAAGCCAAACCAAAAGAATAGAAACTACAAAAGCCCAAACAATAAAAAGATCTGTGTGGTCACAGTTCTATCAATCAGCCTGTGTCATTACCACTATCTCTCACCCTTGTTTTTACCTACAAATTTAAATTTACTGTAAAAAGATGGATTTTTACAAATGTGGAGCAATATGTTTGGGGAAATTGTTTTTAAAATACAAATACTAAGAAAGAGTTCTAAGATTTAAAAAAAAAAAGTAGCTAAACTCTTGTTTTATAACATTTGTACAACCAAACAAAATGCTATAGAATGTTTCACAACAATTACTATAAATGCTTTTACTGTTAAAAATAAAGAAGTTATATACTAAATCAGCAAATCTCTTTTAAGATTTGGATCACATTTAAATAGGTCAAGACATTTCTAAAAATTAATTCACATATACACACACATATATATGTGTATGTATGTATATATATATATATTCTTTAGTGTTTATGGAGTACCTTTTACCTGCAAATTGCTTTGCAATCACCAGAATAATAGCAACGTTTTAGAAAAGCAATCAGCAGTCTTCTTATATTAAAATTTACAGCAGGAAAAAGCCAGGAAAGCATTAGGGCTTTTTTCTCAAGCCTCCATTAATTCTATTAACAGGCTGAAAAAAAAACAGCCAGGTACAGTTATCCTTTGAAAGGTTCAAAATTAAAAATAAACCTTTTGGCTTAAAGCATGTCAAGTCAATGCCATTTGATAACCCAGCCTTTACAAAGTATTTGATTTTATAAAGATCAATATCATAAAATGAACATCTTTACAATACTAATAAGGGTCTATTGTTTTCCAATATGGCACATGAGGATAGCATACCTCATTAAAGAGACCTTGGTATACATCCCACTGTATTTACAGCAACTAGAGTTACATAAAAGTAATATGAAAGATTCTTGGGCTAGAAAATTTGTAATTCATCTGAATCCCTACCACCATTTCCTAGGTGACCCTAACTGCTCTTAAATACCAAATAAGGTACTATACGTGAAAATGATAAAGAACTCATAAATTACTACATGAATAGAAAATAACCTCTTGGGTCCTTCCACTGTATTATACATCCAGAACCCAAAATGAAAAGTTCAAATAGGCAAAACATTGGTGGGCATCAGTTGTGAAAGCAGAACAATAATAACTGTCACAGTGCTTGGAAAATAGCAAGACAAAGAGTATCAATGGCAGCTGCTAATCTGGGGAGTTGTCTGTCTAATATTTTCTTTGTAAAATTATCCTCTAGTCCCACAGAGAAGTCCACTTTTAGCAGTCAGATATATATAGTGAGTGAATCCACCCCTGTGAACAGAAGTATGAAACTAGGGGTGATACATAAACAGGCAAACCTATCAAATAATCTCTCTTCTGGGAATACTGAATTCAAACTGAAAATCACACAATACCAGACATGTTGAAACTAAAGGATATATAAATTCAGAACATGGAAGGCAAATGGGAAGAAAGAAGGGAGGAAAAAAAGGGAGGGACAGAGGGTTAGATGGATAAATATGATGAATAATGATCCTATGTTACACTGAAACAGGATTATTCTAGAAATACACAGGAATGAAGTACTGGTGTATGCTACAACACAGATAAATCTCAGAAATAGCATGCTAGTGAAACAAGCCAAACCTGCACAAAAATCACATTCTGTATGATTCCATTTACACAGAATGTCCAAAGTAGGCAACTTCACAGTCAGAAAGATTAGTGGTGGCTCATGAGAAGTGGTGGCTCCAACCACCAAACTCATGATCAAACACATGGCCTCAGTTAAGTTCAGTAAGTCAAAAAACAAAACAAAAAGAGTGAATGTGTGAAGAGGAGGCTTGTAGAGAGAAAGGAGATAAGAGAGAGTGGATGAAGAATGCATTATATACATTCACAAAACTGCCAAAAAACAAATTAATAAAAATCTATAGTAAAAAAAATATTAATTAATGACTGATTAGAGCTGGGATGGATAGAGGAACTTCATAAAGTGTGGTGATATGTTACACATTTAATAAAACCTGGAGTATCAAGAGATATTCCAGTCAAACTAGGCAGTGGTCACTTATGTAGCTCTGGGAGTTCTGAATCTCTGTGAGTACTAGGCCAAACAGTTGGGCTGCAAGGCACACACCTCCAGGGTAGAGGGGAGGCGGGAGTGGTGACCTATGCCTTTAATCCCATAACTCCTGAGACAGAGATCTTTCTGTGTTTCTGTAAATTCAAGGCTGACTACCAAGTAGAGTAGCTCAAGCCTTCAATCCTAACCTGGATCGGATACAACTGGGCAAGAAGGGTATCTAAGGCAGGCTTAGGAAAACAGTAGCAATTAGAAGCGACCAGGAGCAAGGCTGAGGAAGCTGGAAGACAGCTGGGTGAGATTTGACTATGGTGCTTCCTCTCTCTGATATTTCAGCCTTTCCCAATATCTGGCTCTGAGTCTCTTTCAGTAAAATCGGAATTTGTGCCGCAATAGAGGTGACAGCTAAACGTTTTTTGTGTAATAACTGAGCTGAATGAAGTTTACAAAGTATAGAGACATTAAAAACTATCATGTCACACTATAAACAGGTAGACAGTATGGTGAGCGAATTATATCTCTACAACATTATTTGAAAAAAGACAAATACACAATCTATCTTTTTGGTCACCTTCCCTTTTTGATGATGAAGAAAGTATATAATTAGGGCTGGAGAGGTAGTTCCATCAGCACAGTACTTATTGAGTAAACATGAAGACCTAAGTTTGTATCACCAAAACCCAAAAGAGAGCAGGCAAAGAGGCAGCAGGAAAATAAAGATTTGGTTTTTTACAGGGGTGGGGTGAAACAGGATTTTCCTATAAAGTGCTCTATAGACCAGGCTGCCCTCAAACTCAGAGATCCACCTGTTTCTGCCTCCTAAGTGCTGGGATTAAAAGCATAAGCCACAACATCATGAATAAAGTTCTTAATATACAAGCTTCACAGACTAAGTCTGGTCCCTAGAACTCACAGTGAAAGGAGGTGTAAGTCCAGAAAGTTGTTTTCTAACCTCTACATGCACATTTATATTGACACACAAACAAAAGTGAGTATTTTATAAAGTCAACAATGGTGCTGAACCCCTATAAATTGGAGGATAAGAGACTGAGACAGGCAGATCCAAGGAGCTCACTGGCCAGCCAGTCCAGCAAAAATGACTAACTTCAGGTTTAGTGAGACACACAGCCTCAAAAATTAAAGAGTGATAAAAGAAGATAATGGGGCAGTCAAATCCAGCCTTCACGCATACACACTCGCACACAAACACACATGTACACACAAACATACAAAAGAAAAGATACTAATGCAACTATTAACAGGAAAAACTATGACACTAACACCTTTGGCTCTTCTTCTTCTTTAAGGAATACTATTAGCATTGACTTCAAGAGCTCCCAGTTAAATACAAACCTCTGTAGCTTTTGGCATCTCTGAAGCAACTCTTTGTACTGTTGTAAAACAAATGTTAAATTCCTGAATGATGGAAGGATATAAACTGTTGAAATCCAGGAGCAAAATGAACTTGTCATAAAAACCTGAAACCAAAAAAGCCATAATGTCAAAAAAAGTCTAAAGATAAGTGCCAACAAAATACCTCATTAGAAGTACTATATATAGAAAATATATACCATCCAGCACTGTAAAGCAGACAAAAGGGGGTGGAGGGTCCAACTGCAAAGCCATAAAATGACTTAGATCACAGTAAAAACCCAGATCACAAAAGAACTGGTGAAATGACTACCTTTTCTTAGGACCCAGTGACACCCAGCCTGTTTCCAAGCAGTCCCAAAGCACATGATTGTGTACAAACACCTTCCCTTGTCAATTATCATATTCATTTCCAAAATATACAGTTAAGCATCCTTTCCCACTACTCTCACCCATCATAAATAAAAATGCAGTGAGTGTTATATTACATAAAATGCAGTGAGTGTTATATTACATACATATTTTTTACAACCTCACCTTCAAGGAGTAAATTTGTTAGTACATTTACCTATACAAAATCTGTGCTTAAGATCAATCAAGAAATTAACATATAAATGTCAGTAGTGGAACGATCCACCCTCTCCTCTTGCAAAGGATGAACAGAAACCTACTATGTTTCTCTAGGACATTTATAAAAAGTTATCTTCACCTTGAGAAGAAACTGACAATATAAATGTCCACCTAAACAGAACTGCAAACTAGCATTTGTAGCTTACACCTCATTGTCTTTACCACAAAATCCCATTACTCCTTTTGCTTTTCTGTGGTAGATACCATCATCTACTTTTCATAGAAAAAAATCTGAGGCTAAAAGAAATTAAATGGGCAGCAGTCAAACCAATATCTAACACCAAAAGTTTATCACTCTTTGTCATTACAACTAAGAAAATTACTTTTGTAAAAAATGTCTCCTAAGTTACTCGATAAAACTCATATTAAATGTGAATATACATAATCATGTTACTGAGCTATACACACTTGTAAAAAAAAACTGAGGTAGTCTGAAAAACAATAAAGATGAACCTTTTAATATCACAAACCATCTTTCCCTTCTGAACAACAAAGAAAAGGCACTCGCCTAGTAAAGTTTAATTCAGTGGTTATTTTACTTCCTTTAATATTGATTTCCAAATTACCTAGCACACAGTGCAAAGATAGGGCCAGCCACTCTCACATAAAAAATAGGTACTTCTACTACAGGCCAAAAAGCGACCTCTATATTAGAGCAGAGACTGAACTCTGAGTAGAAACCAAATTTGAGTTACCGCATATTTTTCTATCACATATAAACTAAGAGTTTTCTAAATAGCTAAAAAATGAAATATAAATTTCAAGGTATGTAAGTAAAGCTGTATTGATAATTGGCAAAAAAAATTCATTTTAATTCACTAGTCTATGTTAGATAACTACTAAACTAGATTTCACATGCATAAAAGATGAAACTAATGTCATTAACAAACCAGTTTGCTTAGTTCCCAGATAAAATGAAGGTCTAGTTTCTTAAGTCTAGCTCTATGTGAAGTTATTGCTTAATACAGCAATTCTCAACCTATGGATCATAACCCTTTTACAGGACAGTCAAACTTTTCACAGGGTTCTTCTAAGACCATCAGAAAACACAGATATTCATTGCAGTTCATAACAGTAGCAAAATTACAGTCATGAAGTAACAACAAAATAATTTCATGGTTGGGAATCATTACAACATGAGGAACTGCATTAAAGGGTCACAGCACTTTAATGTTGAGAGGAAGGTTGAGAACCACTACCTTAATGCCAGGGACAAATCAATCTGTTGCTAAATCTTACCAACTTTGGGGTCCAAAACCAAGCCTCCAGCATAAGCTGCTTTCTTACGTCCTTTCTTGTATTTATTGGTATCTCCATCAATTTCATCATCTTCATCTCCCTATTTCAAATAGAAATAGGACTTCATCAGCTAGGAACTAGTTAATGGATTAAAATATTGGGTTACTAAAATATTTACTTTTACTTACTGGTCCTACCTGTTGGGAAAAACTATTATCATAATATGTTCAGGGATCCAAATGAATGCCAAACATGGTAGTTTCTTAAGTAAATAATCAGTTTTCTGAATTTGTAGTTAAACGTCTCTGAAATCCTAGAGATTTCACTTATGGGTTAGGGATACAGCTCAACTAACAGAATGCCTGACAAAAAACTTGGTTCCATCACCAGTACCACATAAAACCAACTGTGATAACACATACCTGTAAGCCCAGTGCTTGGAAGGTAGAGCTAGGAGGATCATAAATTCAAAGCCTGAGCTACGTTAGACCATGTGTAAAATATATTTTTAAAAAATTAGCAAAAAAGAAAATTTTATTTTAAAAAAATCAATAAGTATTAACACACTTCATGTTACATAAATTTTTAAATTGCAGAAAGAGTTCTATTAAATTCACTACTCTGGCCAATGTGATGGCACATGCCTTTAATGCTAATACTCAGGATACAGAGGCAGGTAGATCTCTGAATTTGAGGCCAGACTGGTCTACAAAGTGAATTCTGAGATGGCCAGGGCTACACAAAGAAACTCTGTCTTACTCTGATATTCATGTGCAAAAGGGATAAAACCTCCAACTGACTCATTATCATTATTCTAATTCTTATTACTTTTATGATATAGGGTCTTGGTGTGTGGTTCAAACTTCTGGGTTCAAGCAAATCCTCTTTTCTCAACCTCCCAAATAGCTGGGACTACAGCAAGTATCATCATACCTGGCTTATTGTCATTATTAATATGAATTCCTTAAAATAAGAATGCCCACAAAATGAAAACTCCATTTCCAAATTGTTTACTAACAGCCAACATTCAATACCTCTGCAGAAGTTAAATCTAAATTAATAATCTCTGTACTCTTTTCAATATGCATAAAAAGAAACTGAGTCACATCTTAGCATTTAACTCCCATTCTTAATTACTATCAGTACATATAAAAAGGAAAATAGACTAAGTTTCAGTACCAAAGTCATAGTACTTATTTCAGAAACCTGATTGATGTTATAATCACACTAGCAGCAGGTTGTGTGTCCCCAATATGAAAATCTGAAGTTCAAAAACTGAATATTTTTAAGTGTCAACATGACGGAATTAGCACGTGTCACCACATGTGTCAGGAGGTTAAATATCATAAAATTACCTTCGGGCAATACACACATGCACACACACATATGTACATATATGTGAATCATAAATTAATTTTGTGTTTAAAATAGTTCCCAATCCAAGATTTTTCATTACATATATGCAAATGTTCCAAAATAAAATAAGTAAATCTAAAACACTTCCAATCCCAAACACTGTGGATTGGGGATACTCAACATATCTAGAAACTATAACACAAAAACAAAAGCTCAAAGGTTAAAGCAACAAAAGGTTTAACTGATATTTAGCTCTAAGTAAATCTTAGTGGGGGCAAATACTTTCTATATATAGTCATTCATCAAAGAAGTCTAATGAGGTCCTCAAAGACATTTCAAACAATTTTGCCTCTACAAATAAAAGCAGAGAGGGAAACAACCACACAGACACAATGAAGCAAGCTTAAGAGTGATCCTAATTTACAGGGAATTAATTATAATTTTAGAAGCAGATGTCAAAGCAATGTTTTTTAAAAGGCTACCTAGGTAACTAAAAAGAGGGATAAGAAAAGTATTATACAATTTTGGACCCACCAGTTTTTGCTGAGGTTTTCTGAAAATCTGCTTATCAGGCACAATATAGTTGTTTTCATAAAATGCATGAAGTAACAAGAACTCGTTTCGTTCAGATCGTCCACCCATCAGTGTCCTAGACTATTAAACAGAAGTTTTCAACCATCACAAACAAAAACAATGTTGAGTCAGTTAATTTAATCATGGAACCTCCTTCAACTACTCATAGTAACAAAGGCTACTTTTTCTAAACTATTTCTAACTTTCTCTTTAAGCATTAAGGGAGATAAAGGGAACTTAAAATACTGTCAGTGTATGGATCCACCAAAACATCCAGATGTTAGAGATAAGATCCTTATGTTCACCCAGATCTTTACACACTGCACCTGGCATTCCTCCCTTTCTCCCAACCAGTTGTTCCTTTTACAAAAGAAGCTCATCTTTCAGAATCCAAGCTCATTTTATAAGCATGCATTTAGGGTCATTATCATATAACAACTATCCCAAGCAAACACTGAATCCAACAGGAAATGCTTTTTTCCCCTTTGTAAGTTAAATTTACCATAATGTTCCCAGCGATGTTAGTGATCTGCAATGCTAATGGAAGAACATTTAGCTCACACATGATCTGCAAAATGAATCTGGCATCTTTCCAGATTTGTTCCAACAGGTACAACAGATGAGAAGATTCACTGTACAGAAAAGTAAGAATGAAACAGAATCAAGTAATTAAAAGATAACAATGACTATAATCAGAACCTAAAATATTACAAGAAATTTTTAGTGTAAGTAACTTCAGGGCAATGGAACCTTGGCTTCAGAAACTATTTAAAATAAGGTGGCTAAATAATTACATATGCATTTTTTACCACCAATCCCAGTACCTCTCTCTCAACAACAACAAAAAATCTATACAGTGAAATTATGTGTTAATTATAGATTAAAATTTGTCTAGTGCAAACTATAACCTAAAAACTAAGTGCTTTTGTTCATTCAATCAGTAAGTATATATTACATGCCTACTATGTATCAGGCACTGGTTATGACCAAAGACACAAATTCCTGTCCTTGTGGGGGAAACAAGGTATAAAAAAAGCAAAGTAAGTAGATAATATTTATACAGTGGTAACTAAGCGCAATAAAAAAACAAAGGGGTAAGAAACTAAGAAAATTTAAACTTTCAGGAGCAGAAGGTGAATTTTTACTTAGAGAGCTAGGGAAAAAGTGAAAATAAGACCAAGTGACAGAGCAAGCCTTATAGATGGGTATTTTAAGAAAGAACATTCCAAATAAAAGCACAAAGACTCTGAGTGAGGCATCAATCTAGCAGTTACAGGAATACAATGGAAGTCGATATGGCTGGATCAGGGAATAATGGAAACAGCAGTAGAATAACAGAAAATCAACACCATAAAGTCACACAGTACAGGATATAGTAAGCTAAAGCAAGGACTTTACTCTGAGTAAAGGCAGTATCACTGAGAAATTTTGATTAGACTTAATTTTAGCAGGATTACTCTGGTCCTGAATTAATTATAAAGAGACTTGAAGAAGGCAACAAAATTAGTACATAAACCCATTGCTATGATTTGACATAGTTTGTTTCATTCAAAACTGGAGATGGAGTTTAATCTCCACTATGAAGTACTCTGGCTCATATAAGAACAGACCCTCAGACCTTGGTGTTAGTATTATCAACTACCCATGAAGTGCTATGAGGGTGAAAACACAAATACTAAGGTATTTAAAGATGAAGCTATTGAGTCACCATGACTGAATACTACTGGTGACTTTATAAGAGAGATTAAAAATAGAGACATGAATGTACTTTTCACACACCAAATACCCTGAACAAGGACATGACTCTGTCAGAGGAGACCTATCAATCTTGGAGCTCTAGAACCATACACCAAAAAAATCTTACTTCCTTTTTATCTTATCCAATATGTGATATTGTGTTGTTACCTGCAGGAAATGGACTAAGACATTTAGTAATTCAGTGAAAAGGAGGATGGTGGCTTGGAGTAGGGTATGTTCAATGAGGATTAAAGAAGTACTAGAAGCTTTATTTAAAAGATAGGGCTGAAAAAGTCCCTTGATGGATCTACAGTGGGATTTAAGACACAGAAATCAAAGATGTCTAAGAAAGAGGTCTGGGGTAGAAGATGACTTTGAAGGCTTCTGGACAATTATGAACATCTGTAACTGTCACTGGTACATGAAAGACTAAATAAAAAACCTAGAAGAGAAAATTAGTAGCTATGTTTTTAACAAGCTGGAGGTTAATACTAGGTATCAGGTAGGTGAATCTAGAATTTGGTGGGATATTTAAAGCAAAGATACATAGGTGGGAGGCATTAGTCCAGACAGCTGCTACCTTAAATTACAAATCAAGCAACCCAGATAGGAAAAATAGTCAAAAGAGAAGTAGCTGAAGAACTCATAAGAAATAGGCTTAGAAAAGGGCTCAACAAGAAGTAGAAATCTGCTTTAAAAATAAGTGAGCACAGCTGGGAGTAGTGGCACACAACTTTAATTGCAGCACTCAGAAGACAGAGGCAGGCAGATCTCCGAAGTTTGAGATCAGCCAGGTCTGCATGGAAAATTCAAGGACAACCAGAGATATATAGCAAGACTATGTCTTAAAAAAAAGTAAGTATGGGCATGGTAGTTCAGATTTGTAATCCCATTATTCAAGATTCAAGTTCAAAACCAACCTGAACTACATAGCAGGATCTAGTCTCCAAAAAAATCAAAAAAGCAAACAGTATAGCCTCAATTACTTGCTTGGTTTTTACATTTCCAAAAATGCCCACAGTAATTCCTAAATACATGAGTTAGGGATAAAAATCTAAATTCTTATTAATTTACAAATTAGTAAATTAATCAAGAAAATCTAAATTCTCATTCATTTACAAGTTAGTAAATCAAGAAGACAGGTAAGAAAGAGATGGAGGTCTGTAGCTGGCTTTTGTTTTGTTTTGTTTTTACTCTTTGGGGGCCTGCTATCCAGCTCCCAAAAAATATACATAGACTTATTCTTACTTATGAACGCCTGGCCTTAGCTTGGCTTGTTTCTGGTCAGCTTTTCTAATGTAAAATTATCTATTTCTCTTTAATTACATTTTGCCTCTGAGCTTTTTACCTTTCTTTATTCTACATATCTTTCACCCCTTCTTACTCCGTGGCTGCCTGGCCCCTCGCATCCTCTTCTTTTCTCACTCCTCTTTCCTCTCTTCCCTAGATTTCCCCTATTTATTCTCTGTCTGCCAGCCCCACCCATCTCTCTCCTGCCTATTGACCGTTCAGCTCTTTATTAGACCAATAAGGGGTTTTAGACAGGCACAGTAACACAGCTTTACAGAGTTAAACAAATGCAACATAAAAGAATGCAGCACATCTTTGCATCATTAAACAAATATGCCACAGCATAAATAAATGTAACACATCTTAGACTAATTTTCCACAACAGAGGTCAACTGATTCAATTAGAATAATTCAAGAGATAAACTAAAGTATAAAAATAATGGATATGGTAAAACTGGTAAAAAGAGATTAATTTTCTGCTCCATGGCACCAGTAAACCTCCAATCTGAGAACACTAGTGACATCCTACTGTTGCTTTCTCTAAATACAGGATCATACCTATACATATTTCGTATATTTTCTGCTGGAATTACAATCCTCTCAGTTTTCAGAATCTGTTGAACAAGTTCAGACAAATGGTAGCTTTTACAATGAATCAATTCTTTGGCTGAAATCTCCACATCACATATCAATCGGCCACAAGTAGCATTTCTTTCACCAAATCCACTCCGGCTCTATAAGGCAGGAACAAAAACCAAATCCCATGAAGGAGCAAATACTGAGAACAGTCTGTCCTAATCTATTTTAGAACTGTCCCCAAAACTACAATATTGAAATTGTCCTTTCACTCATAATTTATATGCTTTTGAACACCTACTATGTATCTGATGATGTTCTAGGAACTCTGTAAAATACTCATAATGAATAAAACAAAAATTCCTGATTATATAATTAAAAATATACAATGTAATCAAGAAGCCAAACAGTTTTAGAAGGCAGTAACTACGAGGCAAAGTAGACATCACAACAGAGTGAGGGACAAGGAATTTGGAGGACAGCATCTTCACTCGACCAGGAAAGACCTTACGAAGAAGATACCATATAAAGAAAAACTTAATCTTTGCATGATGGTTTATATCTTTAATATATTAGAGACTAATGCTTGGGGACTACCATGAGTTCAAGGCCAGCCTGGGCTATGGGCTGCCTCCCTGCCCCCATCTCAAAAAACAAATATCCAAACAAACAAAAATTTCAAAGGGGGCAGAGAACTCATGGCTAAATAAATATCTGAATAAGTGCTAAGAATGACCTATCAGCTTAAAGCTATAAACAGAGGTATAAGGAGCTCTAGTCCCAACTCTTGATTCCTAAAAACAGAATCCTTAGAGACCCCTAGCATTATGAAAATTTTAAATTCCTAAATTCTCTGCTAATGCAACATGACCACATATAACCTATAGGTAAAATAAGATTTCAAGCATAAATACTTAGTACGAAAGTGCTTCATACAAGAAAGCACCAAAGCCAATATATGCAAGCATGGTAAGACCTTGTCTCAAAAAGAAAAAAATATGAAGAGGCCAGCCTGAGCTACAGAAAATTCTCAAAAGGCAAACAACCAAACAAAACAATAAAGAGTAAATGAAAGGGGAGAGGAAAGAGGGAAAGAGCAAAATATGGACTTTAAAATAGACAGGCCTTCAGTTCTGAGCTCAAATTGCAGTTCTTTCCCTTTCTAGCTAAATTATTTCAAACAAGTCACAAAATCCTTTTGAGAATGTCTAAAAACAAAATAAAAGTTACTATGAGAGGTAGCTCCAACAGAAAGTACTTAGCACCCTTCCACTAAATTTTCCCACTTTCAACCTGAATAATAAGGGTTAAAATTATCTCCAGAGTCGAGTCATTGATATAACTGCATTAGTTATTTTTGCCTGAATTAATCACTTCATTAGAAGCTATAAAATGGTTTTCTAGTTCTGCCCATGTTTATTAGTTATAGTTGTCTGTAAAATTAACTTTCATTAACTTTAAATTAACCAGCAGTATTTGGTTATACTCAAAGTTTACAGGAAAGATGAGGCAGATGCTAACTTCCTTCTTCTCAATGACAATTTTCTGTGTAGGATGTTGAAAATAATCACATACAGTGCCAAGCAATGTTATTTATTTCTGGTGTTACTTTAAAGGTTTTTCCCTCTTTATAAAACTTCGTACAACAAGATAACAAATTCCTATTCAAAAGACAGTGCATTTCCTAGTAGCTGCCCCATATTTAAAAACCAAATAAACATATGGAATTATTACCCCAAGTTTTGGCATGTTGGATCGCCTCAGTCGACCTATCTTGGACCAGTAAGGAACTTTGCACACATTAATTCTTTGCAGTAGAACTTCCAGTTCAAAACCACAAATATTATGACCCTAGTCAGAAAGAGACAGCCAATCACATAATGAACACAAATTAGAGGATTTGTCTTCAAATGCACAGAGTATCATTGCCCTTTCTTTCTCTGGTCTCTAATTGAAGATATCAAGAGCTTACCTGCAACTGGGGTCATTTCTCCTTCAGGAATTTATTCAGCAGCAACATTCATTAGTTTTGATATTAACTAGGCTAAGGAGATTACTGGAATAAACTTTATTTTATACTAACTGATACAAGTTCATAAGGTGTCTTTCAATTTACTACTTAAGTCTTACAATGTTGGAGGCAAATGCAAATTTTAATGTTCCATACCTTTAACGTGATCAATAAAAGCATCCTTAAAAACAGAAAATCTGTGTTATATACGTTTACATAGGACATCTAAGGAACTCTACCCAATTTCTTTAAAAACTGAGCATGAAAACTACTGAGTTAGACCTTTAATCAATGTAAAACAAAATATAAATACTAGTAAATAGTATGTTAAGGAAACAAAACCAAACAGCAAAGTTATGGGACTGGAGAGATGGCTCAGCAGTTAAGAGCACTAACTGATCTTCCATAGGTCCTGAGTTCAATTCCCAGCAACTATATGGTGGCTCACAACCATCTATAGTGGGATCTATGCCCTCTTCTGGCATAAAGTCAACAGAGCACTTATAGACATAAAAGATAAATAAATTTTTTAAAAAGAAAGTTACTTAACACAATCTGAATTTTCATTTCTATAATTTCTAATTTATAACCTCTGAATAATATTTTTCATATATCTATGTTTAATAAAAATCAGAGGTAATTTCAAATAATTCAGATCAATCCACAGATTATTAATTTTAATTACAGATATATACTACCACTTAGAGTAAACAAGATCTTAGAAATAAAAAGTAGAACTAGTAATTGTCAGGGCTTGGAGAAACGAAGAAATAACGGTCCTAAGTAGTGGTTCTCAACCTTCCTAAAGCTGTGACCATTTAATACAGTTCCTTATATATGTTGTGGTCATCTGTAATCATAAAATTGTTTTCATTGCTACTTTATAACTGTAATTTTGCTACTGTGATGAATTGTAATGTAAATATCTGTGTTTTCCAATCATCTTAGGCAACCTGTGAAAGGGTCATTCAACCCCTCAAAGGGGTCACAACCTACAGGTTAAGAACCACTAATCTAGAGTATTAATTTTGAAAGATAAAGACTGTAGAGATAGCAACATAGTAATAATGGAGGTGGTGAAAGTTGCACATTATGAATGCATATAGTATTAATGATTCTATATTTAAAGGTGATCAAGAAGACTAATTTTAGGCTATAAAAAAGCTTACCACTATACAAATGAATATATATATACGTACATAAATATCTATATGTTTATGGCAGTTTATCTAATAAAAGACCAGAGGAACAAGAGGAATACTTATTTCCAAATTATGGGTGTACTCTCACACGGATCTTACATCTGGATTTCTCATATACTTGTCTCTAATACCTTAGTCTGGAAATCACAAGCTCCATAACATCTACTTGGGATTCAAAAGACTGTTTTTAAAGCATGGGTAAGGATCTATTGCTAAGTTACAGTACTGTAGATAAAATCTTCTTGGTACTTTAAAGACAAATCCTGAAATAACATAAGGATACACAAATTTAGGCTGCAATCCATTACAGACAAAAGCTACACCACTGCCAGATAAGGTATCCAATAGGAAAAATGAGGTTGAAGACATAGTAAATATCCCCCTCTCTTTTTACTCTCCAATATTGATGATAGAACATAGGACTTGGGCCTTCCACATAGCAAGCAAGTACTCTACCACTGAGCAATTTCTCCAGCCTCTCCATTTTTTCTCAAATGTTTACTTATCTCTAAATTGACATCACTAAGCATTGATATAATCAAATCACTAATATCACATTTAAAAATTAGGAACTGATAGCCTATCTACTGCTGAAACAGCAAAAACAATATAGTTTGATCCATAAACCCAGACAAAAGAAGAGGAGGAATTCAGATCAAGGAGCCTCTAAACTAAGGGAGATCAGAGGATACACAAAAGAAAAGCATGCTTTACTATAGGAAAAGGTATGAACAAACAGTAAATTACTAGTTCACAGTCCAATGAGTACAGTAAGCGGCCAAGATGAAAAAATCTCTACTCCTGAGCTCCCAAAGAAATATATCATAAGAGATTCACTGAGCTCTTAAAATTAAAATATTTACTTTTATATTTATATTATAATTTGTTCCAAACCAAGCAAATTAATTAGAATGCTGAAGATACTGGCAATTTATACATAACCACGCATCAGTGTGCTGCAAGAATCTAGCAATTTATACATATTTGCTTACTAAATGTAGGCAACTGAATATTCTGAGCTGACTACTAATTCAAGAGCTGCTATTACACCAGAAAAAAAAATATCTAGAATGGGCTAGGATTATCCCTCTTTAGATAGATAGATAAACAAATCTCACCAATCCAAAGGGTCATTTAATTCTGAAAAAAATCCTTTCATACTCAAAAGTAAATAACCAATAAGAAGTAAATGGCCAAAAAGTCACACAGAAAAGAATGATGGAATGAAAACACTTCCCCATGACATGATCAAACATCTACTCACCACAAGAATATCAGGATCAATTTTGTGAACTTTTGCAAGAAAAAATCCTAGCAAAGTTCTTTCTGTTTCAGCAACCTCAATCTTCATATTCTGTTAAGAATTAAAAAAAAATCAAGATTTTAAAATACCACATACCTTACCTTCTTGCCCAACCAGGGTAAGATTTCTTAGGATTAAATGTAATCATTCACTTCAAAACCAGAAATAGCAACAAAATTTCTGATTCCAGATTTTGCACAATAATAACTACACAAAATCTCTGAGGACCTCATTCTAGTAATATGCATGTAAATCAAGCAAAAATTTAAGTGCTAAGCAACATCAAGAGCAGAAATGGCCTTCCACAGAGGCATGTTTGTACATTGGACACATTTTAAAGCATATAAATCAGAGTGCCTTTCAAAAATATTGCTTTCTTTACTATGTAATCCCTAGAAAGCTTTGCTGTTTATGTATTTTTTAAAGGAAATCCCATGGATTCTATAAACTAATCTCAAAAAGTAGTTTGAGAACCAATAAATAAACTAAAACAAACATGCACTGAAGAATTGCTATGTCTTAAGTAAGAATAATAACTATCCTCACACAAAAGGCCTCAACTTGGATTAGTGATTATCTATCAGGTACTCAAAACTACTCATTTTAAAACAAAGGTTGAAGACTATTATGTTTTCTATAACTAGCTCAGGTTTTTAAAACGTCAGTTTGACTTTAAGGGAATTTTCCTAGGTCATTTCATTTGAATAGGTAATTCAGGACAGTTCACAAATGACAGTAATACAATAGTAACCCCTACCTATAAGAAGCCAACTGAAATAGCATTAAGTAGAACCTGACAAGCTGCACCATCTAATTTTGTCAAGTGTGGATATTAACAAAATAAACCTACAACTGTTTCAACACCATCTTCTCAAAAAACAATGTACTATTCAAAAATTATATCCTTTACAATAAATACAGTTCTTTTTATAAAGAACTCAGTTCATTACACTGCTTCCCTTTGCCATTTTATTAAGTTATATCAACTTCAAAGAACATGATTGAATTCAGAAATAATTGATGTGTTTGGGTCAGCAAATATCAATCCTGTCTGTATATGGCCTTTTAATACCCACAGTATTCCCAACTCTACATGTTTTCCCTCAAATTGGAGAAGGGCTCTACCCAATATGGTCCCAAAATATGTGAACACTGTGGAAAAGCTTCCATATATATAAGTGAAAGTAGATTTGAATGTATCCATGTTATAATAGCATCATCTTCAGAAACTAATTTAAGAATTGTTAAACATATTCAGTCTTATATTCCTAATATGCATTCTATCAAGTTAGTACCATAATCCAATATACCAAAAATAGAACTAATAAAGTAAAATATAAAATAGATACCATTTTCTTCCTATTCTCTTTCCAAAGAAACAGATATTCTACACTTAAAGGGAGTATTTACCTTCTTCTTAATGACTTCTTTGAAAGCACATGGGAAAATACAGTCCTTTGGTTTAGACACAACTAAAGGAACGAAAAAACAAGATTCTATCATTCATCTTAGACCAATTTCAGATACTACATGCTTCTAAATGAAAATATAAAATTCTCACAAGCCCTAAAGAGTTAAGAAGGTCAAGATCTCCAATCAGCCATGTTGTTGGACTTCAAAACAACAGTTTTTTGTTTAGAATGGAGGGCTATAATAATCTTTCCCAAAAGAAATCTAATTACCACTAAAGCCTCAACCACAATAAGACAAACGAACTTAGTACAACCTCCTCAAAACAGAGGGGTACAGTGGACCAAGACTTTCCCTACTACATCAAAGGCTTTCCCTACTACACCATACATAGAAGGCATTCACATGTGAAATACACAGAGGGGGTAAATAAATGCAAACTGAAATGACCCAACAACTATTCTCTTCCACGTATTTCCCAGGCTATTATCAATATTTCTAATACGCAGAAAGACAGACACAAGAGGCTATTCAAAAGAATCTGTGGTTCTGAACTAGAAAATATCCCAGGAAAAAGCAAAACATTGAATCTCACTTCCCACTTCCTTTTTTAAAATGTTTATTTAATCAACCAAGCTCTGAACATGAAATACCAGACTCCTGGAAGACCAACTCATAAAACGCCCACATGCCTTATTCCATGAAACTGTTGCACACATTGAATTTTATGCATAATACAACTCAATTCCAGTTTGACATTACTATAATATCTCACAAATAGGTAAAGATTCATTTATTCCTTAACATTTTGCTCATCCCAGATTTTGCTCAATAAAACTCAAGTTTCCAAAGCTAAAAGTAAACTTTACTAAAATGCCTTAACTACTCTCAAAAACAGACAAAGAAAAATCAAATCAAAAAAAGGAAAAGCAAACTCTTAGCAACCCAACTTTAAAAATACATACCACAGAAATGTGTCTGAAAGGGGGGGGTTGGAGGTGCTTTATCTAATGCAAACCTGTGATGGACCAGAGCTGCGATAGCAATAACCTGCAAAGAAAGGAGTTGGGAAAATCAGACACATAAGCATATATAAGAGATTACCAATGAAACAAAGATTATTTATTTATGTCTCTGACTCCCTCTCTCTCCCCCCCCCGCCCCTCTGTGTGTGTGTGTGTGTGTGTGTGTGTGTGTGTGTGTGTGTGTGTATGCCCTATGTGTATAGGTGCCCATGGAGACTAGAAGAGGATATTACCTGGAGTTACTGGTAGCTGTGAGCTTCCTGACATGGATGCTAGAAAGCAAACCAGGTTGCAGCATGGATTGTTAGCTACTAGGTAATCTCTCTAGGCTCTTTTAACTTTTACTGTGAAAATATTTAAGCAGATTTAAAACTGAGCAAAAACTATTAAAATTAATTCCCATACAGTCATAATCAGGTTTCGATTATCATTTTTTTTCCTAGAACTATTTCAGTGAAGTCTTTGAAAGTGTTTTTCAACTTCAGTACTACTGATATTTTGGGCCAAATAATTCTTTATCATAAGAGCTGTGCACTACACAATGTTAAGACTTACTCACTAGGAAGTTATTGCCATTCTTGTTTCCCACATGTCTCTGAGTTATACCAACCCAAAACATCACTCAACATTGACAAGTATACCTTCAACAGCCAAATACTGGCCTGTCAAAAACCATCACTCTAGGGGCTGGAGAGATGGCTCAGCGGGTAAGAGCACCGTCTGCTCTTCCAGAGGACCCGGGTTCGATTCCCAGCACCCACATGGCAGCTGACAACTGTCTGTAGTTCCAGTTCCAGGCAAACACCAAGGCAAATAAATAAATAAACAATAAATAAATAAAGTTTTAAAAAAAAGCGTTTATTTAAAAAAAAAAAAAAAACCATCACTCTAAAAGACTACTTTTTAAAATGTATTCATTTTTTCTTTTAATTTTTAAAATCTTTATTTTTATTTTATGAGTATAGGTGTTTTGCCGGTATACATCTCTGTGTAACATAAGAAGGTAACATCCTAGTACAAAAAGACACCACATACTAGGACATGAAAACAGAAATCAAGCTGGTAAAGCAATGAAAGTTTCATCTATATAGGTCAGAAGGGTCTATTTATGCTACTGAGGAAAACAGTACTGAACACTCTTACCCAGCTGTGAACCCCAGAAGTTACTAGACTGGAGGTCAGAGTGAGTGTCGGATTTCATGGGACTGGAGTAACAACAGTTAGTTGTGAGTTGCCATGGGGGTGCTGGGAACTGAACCTTAGTCCTCTGGAAGAGCAGCCATTGCTTTGGCTATCTCTCCAATCTCTAACAGTTTGTATCTCAAAAGGATTATTTAACACCTCCTGTCTCTGTAATGTCTACAAATTCAGTTAGATCAAAAAACTTGATCAAAACCAGGTTCAAATTGCTGACAAGATTTTAGATTAGAAGACACACAAGTGTGTGTGTGTATTGTCTGCTTCTCTGTTTCAGTAATATTAGTGGCCACTGGTGATTATTACTTAAACCAGTGGTTCTTAACCTTCCTTATGCTATGCTACAGTTCCTCATGTTGTTACGACTTCCAATTGTTGTGGGATATTTGTATACTGAGTGAAGTCATATTGCTGTGATTGGTGTAAAACAGTTGAATGGCTAGGCAGGAAGATAAGCAGGATTACTGGCAGAGAGGGGGAAATAAGAGGGATGAATCTAGGTGTGCAGGAGTCACAGTGTGGAGATGAGATATTCTCACTCTTTTGTCTCTGCACTCCCAATTCTTCAGTGATCTAGCTTGAGCTTTCTTTTCAAAGTCTTGGCTGTTTTCAAAAGTATTAGGTAGTTGAAGAACACACTGTATTTCTAATCCTCCTGCCTCGAGCTCAGAAGTTCTGAGATTAGAGGTATGGGCTGCCACCAAACATGATCATAGCCTGTGCCCCTCTTCATTATTCATGTCTCTCTGTGTATACCCCCGTGTGCATGTGTACATGGAAGCCTGAGGCTGATGTCACAAACCATCTCCATTGTTCCTATTCACTGAGGCCTGGTCTCTAAATCCCCAGAGCTCACTAATATGGCTAGTCCTGCTAGCCAGCTTGCTATGGGGAATCTCATCTCTACCTTCTGAGACTAGAATCACACTCAGCATGCCTGTGGGCTTGGAAGAATTTCAACTCTGGTCCTCATGCTTGTGTAAGAAATACTTTAACTGCTGTGCCATCTTCCAAGTCTGTGTGTCTTTATTGGGAGTCATGTTCCAAGGAAATAAAAGCAGAAGCTGCCAGATGTCACCACACATGGGGAACTTGATGGAATTTGAGACATTATAAAAGGGTATAGACAAAGGAAGTTCTGTTTTTCTTTTTTTTTTTAATTAAGATCTCACTGTCTATCCCTAGATCACCTAGAATGCACTCTGTAGACCAAGCTGACCTGAAAGTCAAAGACATCCACCTGTCTCTGCCTCTTGAGTGCTAAGATTAAAGGTGCGCACCATGCCCAGCACAAGGAAATATTCTTTTAGGTCACAATAACTTACCTTGGAGACCAAAAAGAGGGATTATGAAGAGCCTGAAAGGTAGCTAAGTGGTAGAACACTTACCTAGGATGTGTAAGCCCTTGGGTTCAAAGACCAGCACCCAAGGATGCGACCACATGCACCTGTGTCTAGAACTCTTTATATTTAGGCCCTACCCTGTCTCCTTCATTTCTCTAGTTAAAGGCTTCAGTTCTGGAAATCAAAGTTCTAAATGGGTATTGTGTAGATACCTAGGAGTAAAAAGTACTAGAGACTTACATATTTCTCATGAGTATCTTTTAAGTACTCATGAAGGAAAAGGGAAAGAAGGATATAAACATGTGTCACAAAACACTAACACATGTGAATGGCATATGGAGCACATATTATTTTCTCTGTGTCTACTTAAAAAACATAAATCAAAATATTTCCAGCAAATTAAATCCTTTAAAAAATGTGTAATATCAGGCAAATTCAATTCATTCTTTAAAACACAGCACAGTGGCAAGTTTGTACCCTGCCCCTTCCAAAAAGAACAACTTGCTTTCGTAGGAAAGCATATCTAATTTAGGGAAGAATTTTATCTAAGGTATAAGGTCAAAATCTGCCGGTTTTCATTACCTCATGCTGATGATTCTTTACATTTTGCATTGTCTTCATGCTGAAAGACATTACTACAAGTGGAGGAGGACTGACATCTTTAATTACATTCACCAGGTCTGGTTTCAAAGCTACTGCCTCAAATTTACACCAACTGACGGCCTGATTCAAGAGCTCTGAGAAAGAATAGATACAACATATCAAAAACTTACATAAAGAGAAAAGGAACTATACTTATGACATTTTGATTAACAGGGATATTCTTCAAAGCTACAGTCTAATAAGAATGGACATAACATTAGACTAAATAGAAAAAAACATCTAACTAAATATAAGCCACATTAGTGGGTAGTATGCTGATCTTTGTGCGTGTGAATATACTTATGTTCATTTAGGAGGAATAAGGGAGGATCAATAGGCTTTATAAATTTTTTCTTCAAAAAAACCAAGATTGGCTTTAAAAGTAATAGCTGCCTTAGAAGAATTGAAAACACTTTAAAAAGATGTATGAAGACAAAATAGTATCCTAGATACAAGTGTTAAAAAGATCAGGTAATAAGTCAGAGACCTGTCCACATTAGGTTGTGATTCTCTTCCTTCTAAAGGTTGGGGATTCACTCTAAAAAACAACTGCACCCTATCAGCCAGGCTAAAAGAACATTCCAAAAAAACTCCAACATAGAGGGTTGAACGCCACACAACTGCCTGCACTAAGGCCTTCCTCAGACTAAACTGCCAGGTATTCCAGGTATTAGAAATTGATTCCAAGGCTGGAGAGACGGCTCAGAAGTTAAAAGTAGCACTGGCTGCTCTTCCAGAAGACCCAAGTTCAGTTCCCAGCATCCATGTGGCAGCTCACAACTGTCTATAACTCCTGTTTCAGACAATCTGATAACCTCACACATTCATACATGCAGACAAAACACCAATGTACATAAAATACAAATACATAATATAAATACAAAAATTATAAAATAAGAAAGTGATTCCAAGTGTATTACCTATAATCACTCCAGGAAAACATTTAAGAAACATAAGAAGTAAAAGCATTAAAATAATTAGACCAGTTCTTTAACTTCTCTTTAAAAAGTCTAAAGGGCATCCCATAGAAATCCCCCCAAACAACTCAAGCTATTGATAAAACAAAGGGCTATTCTCTACAAACTGACAGCAGGGCCCCTTTGCCAAGGACAATGCCCATACAACACATTATAGTGTCTTTGATGCAGAAAGGTACTCTAGAGAAATGTGGACACCAATCCAGCCACAAAATATTCTAAACTTACAATCTGCCCTGCCTACAAAATATGCTAGGGCAACGGTGGCACCGAACTTGTACGAGTAGCCAACCAAAATCTGATTTGACCTAAGGCCTACTCCACAAAAAGGAACCCATATCCAACACTGTTTGAGTAACCAAGAACCAGAGATTAGATAGTCCAGAAAGAGACCTATAATAAAATTAAACACTACCGATCAAAAAATAAATATTAATGACTCCTAATACTATTCTACTATATTCTTAGATCAGTTCCTTATCCAGTCATCATATGGCTTCTACAGCAGCAAATGAGAACACAGCCACAGTTAGACATTATGCAGAGAGTCAAAATGGAAGATCTCCATCAAATGCCTCCTCTCACCTGTGGAGATTATAAGAGCCAGAAGGGATGGAGGACACCAGCAGAACAAGATCCTCTGAATCAACTAAGTAAGGCGCATATGAGCTCACAGGGACTGAAGTAGCAAGTGCAGGACCGACAGGGGTCTTCACATATATATTATAGCTATTAGCTTAGTATTTTTATGAGACTCCTAACTATGAGAATGAATATGTCTCTGATTTTTGTGCATGCTCTTGGGACTCTTTTCCGCCTGTTAAGTTGCCATATCTAACTTCAATATAATAGTTTTTGCTTTGTTTTATTATATTCTGTCATGCTTTGTTGTTATCTCTTAGAAGTCTGTTCTTCTCCATTAAGAGACAAAAGGGAAGTAGCTCTGTAGGAGACAGTAGGTGGGAAGGAACTGGAAGGAGTAGAGGGAGGAGAAACTATAGTCAACATACACTATATGAGAAAAAAATTTATTTTCAACAAAAGAGAAAAAAAGTGAAAGAAAATCTGTTGGGAAACTAGTGTTTTTCCTTACGTGGATTTTTTACTTCAAGCCAACAAGGTCCTTTGATCTTTCTGTTCATCAAGAAGAGTTCCAAGCTAGATGTGTTGGTTCCAAATACATGAGAAAATGTTTCTCCTTTTAAATGCTGTGGAAGCTGTGGTACTTCTGCCTAAAGAAGAAGAAAATTCATTTAAAACTATTCACATTTTCCAGTCTATATTTGAAATAAACAAAGCCTCTATGGAGCAACAAAATACATACAAAATGTAATTTGCTACAAATGAAATCTACAACAATTCACAATGGGAAACAAAACAATTCACAATGACAAAATAATGCATCTTAATGATACCTGATAGAAGAAAAATAGGACAAGAAGCTCCCCCAAAAGAGAATGTCTGTCCAGAGCTGTTCTGCCTCACTGATAAAGAATAGCCATTAGAACTCCATTAGAAGAATAAAAGCAATAGAGTGGGACTCACTGAAAATGTTTCCAATGTTATTTTTCATCATCATCGCTGTCAAAAAATTTCCTTTTCCAACATCAGGAATCAAAACACCAGAACAGAGGTAAAAGGGTAACAGTCCCACTAATTATACCCAGAGCAATGACTTTGCCTCTCCAAAGAACAAGAACAGCACTGTAGCAATGCTACTAACACTATCACCTAGCCTCTCCTCACAAGACATTACAGTAGACTGATGACATTCAATTTGACAAACAGTTGTGCTGTTTCAGCTTACTTATTTGAAGATATATACTTGAAAGGCAGTATAACCTATGCTCTATTACTTAACTTTATCAATTTTAGTATATTAACCAACTATGAGCTTCAGGAAACCTGCCCATACTCCTAACTAAAAGTCAGCTGAAAGCTCAAAGATGGAAAAATGTCATTCTAAATCACAAACCACAGTTTTCTTTCTTTGACTTACCGAGTATCTAACTTCCAAGTACTCAGATTTTTCTGGAACATCAGGTATCTCAAAAGCATAGTTCTTTTCCACTGTCTGGGTAGGCAGATATTTTAAAAATTATCAGAACTAAAACTTACATCAGCCAGTATGATATACAAATAATACATTTGCATATTTAATCATTAGGAATCTAGCATCCTAACAGAACACAAGGTAAACAAAACAAAAAGACAGCTTTTTTTCCTTTCAACTAATACTAAAACATATACTGACAAAAATATTAAAGAACATCTCTTGAACACTACAAAACTTAAGAAATAAATGCATACAGAGGAACAAGAAAAGATTAATTTCTTACAGTGTTAATGTAACAAAACATTGCTATTTGAAATTGAGCAACTGCATCTTGCTGCAAAAAGGAAATTGGTATTAAAAATTCAGCTAATATTCATTGAGTATCAGCTATGTGTTTGAAATTACTATAGTATGAATTATCACCTAATCTGAATTAAGTGATTTAACTCTGCAACTTTTATAATATGGCCCTTTTCTCACCACAGACAACTGACTGCACTTTCCATAGTTACACAGTAGTTAGTACACACAGGGCAAAGCCTGAAAGCAAAAGCAATCCAGCCCCGGTACCTACAGTCTCTTCTATCATAATACACTGCTACTGAAACTTTTTGTTTTGGAGTTTCTTGTTGCTGTCTGTTTGTCTGTAGTGATGATTATTAAAGTTGGGATTTGTGTACTGTTTCTGGAATTTTAAAGATATGACTCTCAATTCTAAGCTCAAATAATTGTTAGCCTATCTTTAGCAACTCAATCCTCACTTTACTGAAATCATTCATATAGCCAATATTTTCAAATGAGCTACCCTTCCCACATTTATAGCCAAAGACATCAACAGCTTACCAACATCAAGACAATATACCACAAAAGTCACACAAAGAGAACAATTTCATTCTATTAGAAACAGTATTGTAGGCATGTACTTTTAAAGACAAAGCCTTACTTATCCTCTTAAGGAAAAATGCATTGGCAATAACTAGTATAAACAAATCAGAATAGTTTCATTTCAGAAAAGGAATACATGCATGATACACTGTGAGCACTGGGGGCAACTAATTTGCTTCCAATCATCTTTCTATTCGAATTCATGACCATTATTTCATAAGTGATTTCAAAAGAAAGTCGCTTTGCAAATCTAACATACTGTTTTTACATTCATACCTATGAAACTTTCACTTAGTGAGTTACAACTATGCAGAAGGCATTGTGCATTAATGTGCAGTTAACTATTTGTCAAATTAGGAAATAAACAAGAACCAGAAAAAAAACACAGTATCAAATACAAACCTTGGACTTGAACTTCATTATTTTATATTTTGCTGCAATTTTTGAATCAAATTCTTCATAAACATCCTTCATTGCAACTGGAGTTGTTGTTTCTTTCCCTGTGTTTAGGTCAATTTTCTGTACTCCCACGGGAAAAAAAAGAGTGAAGGGAAAAGGAGTATAAGTCTTCTCATCCACATAAAACAGAAACCTAAATCATCTTTACCTCCACCCATTTAAACATTGACTGGCACAGTTTGCAAATGAGTTTAAATACATAGACCTAAAAAGTATACTAAATTCAATGTCGAATCCTTCCAGTGCATTCTAAAAGCCAATCAGAAATAAAGATGACCAATCCTACAAAGTGGGAAAACAAATGTTTTAAATCCTGGCCCAGAAGTTCCACATTTCAACTAAGATGAAAAGGGGCAAGAGCTGGGACTTAGAGGGATTAGAGATGTTAAAAGTTCAGATAAATAAGGAAAAGAAAAGGAAATAATTCTTTTAAATAGCCATGGAGATGATGTTACTGCTGCCTAGGGAGCAAAAATATGAAAACTGAGTAAAATGCCATGTCATGTTTCAAAGAATTAAGTCACAAGCCCAAATGCTATACAAAAGGGGAGTAAAAAATAGGCAGTATTACATATATTTTTAAATGTATTATTTTTAAAACTGTCTAAAGCCTGCCATAGTGGCTTTAATCCTGGCACTCAGGAGGCAGAGGCATGAGTTCAAGAATAGCCTGGTCTACATAGTGACTTCTAGCCTAGCCAGAGCTATGCAGTAAGACTCTCTCTCAAAAATAAATAACAAAAATTATGTCTACGTGTATGAGTATGACAGTGAAGCCTAGGAAGGGTGTTAGATCTCCTGGAATTCCAGGGGATTCTAAGCTACCTGATGTGGGTGCCAGGAACTCAATTTGAGTTCTGTAAAAGAACAGCTTAACTTCTGAGCTATCTTTCCAGCTCCAAGCATTATATATTTTAGGCTTTTATTGTGACATATTGAAAAAGTCAGTTATACTGCATTTCTATACTTTTTAAATTAAAATGGTATCATACACAATTACTGAGATTAAAAGGTAATCACTAATGTTTACCATTTCACGCGGAAGGAAGTAAAGTGTTCGCTCAATGTTTTTCACCATAACACAACAGCTCACATGGGTTTGGGCTGATTCAACCCATACTTTGCCAAACAGAAAAACCACACCTGAAAAAAACAAAGGAAAACAATAGAAAATGAAATCTTTTAAGTACATCAAATTAAAGGGACAAGTCAAAGACCCAATGAATGTGTTCATATAATTACACCTAGTTGATATGTGTATCCTCTTTTATTCTTCTAAGATCACCAGGTAATAAATACTGTGGTGTTAAAACATGGCTTTGCCAACAAGTCACTATTCATGAAAACTGGCTGTCCATCAGAGAAATGCAAATCAAAACAACTTTGAGATACCACCTAACACCTGTTAGATTGGCTAAGATAAAAGGTACAGATGACAGCTTATGCTGGAGAGGATGCGGAGCAAGGGGAACACTCCTCCATTGTTGGTGGGAGTGTAAGCTTGTCCAGCCACTTTGGAATACAATATGGAGGTTTCTCAGAAAATTGAGAAT
>PVIH01007073.1:0-76966 GCA_004025045.1 Sigmodon hispidus
ATTCAGAAAGAGCGAGAGAGAGAGAGAGAGAGGGAGGGAGGGAGGGAGGGAGGGAGGGAGAGAGAACACATAGAAAGACTTAAGAAAACTTAGAGTTGGGTCAGAGAACCCTGTGGCAAATTAGGGATAAAAACAGTAATGATGATTATATCAAGACCATGCTATTACAAAGAAACCAATTACATTATAACAATAGGAAAGATACCTTAAGGACATCAAATGGGGCAGACCTCAGCCACTACAGGATGAACAGTATGAAACACGTAACTTAGTAGACAGATTTTCCCTTGAAAATAAAGTATTTATCAGGGTATGTGAGTTACCCAGGACCATAAAAGGAAGCATTTGTTGGTTTAAGTGTCTAAACATTCAGACACTCTGTAGGTTGGCCCAAGGAGGCCTGGATACTATTCAAGCATCCCTTTACATTATCCATGTGATTCTGATTTTGTAGATATGTAGAATATAAGAATCTTAAGGTTACAGAGGCTTCTAAAACATGTTAAAGGAAAGTCTGGGAGACCAAGCTACACAGCATCTCCTGAGGAGGTGATTTGTAAAGCTGTAAGAGTGGTATCTAAAATTCAATGTAGAAAGAAATGATGCTGAAGATGTCAACGAGTGTTGCCATTCCAAAATAGATGCCATGTGAACACAAATGATTATGCCATAAAGAGGAGGCTGACTCAGTTAATTGGCCCTAACATCACTATGCTATGTGTCCTAGATGCTAGTGTCTGCCTGGCTAGTATAGCTTGGATTGGATTCTTCCTTGCTATATCCTTTTATCTCTCCATCTAGAGGAGGATATTATGCTTTGGACATAAAGTGTCATACTGAAAGACTTACAAGCTGATGCCTTGTTCTGCAGCTGCTGGTGCTGTTTTTGAAGGTTCGAAAAAACTTTGAAAGGAGAACCCTAAATATATAAAATAGATGACTGTGAGCACAGTCTTAGTGACTACATCTTGTCCTGGGACCTTCCTTTATTTCTTTCTTTGGTTCCTGGTTACAGTAATTTAAATTTCTAGGCTCTGCCACATATTTCCTTCTACAAGACCCAGAATCATGATAATTCATTCCTCCATTAAATTACTTATTCAGACATTCAGTCAATAATAAAAATTAGAAAATACATGCCGCAATAATAATTTTTAAATAAAAAATTTGAAAATGAAACCATTAAGCTTCAAATGTTTAAGCATTTTTAATCCCAAATTTGAGTTAATTTTACATTTTTCATTGGAATTCTAACAAAGTCATTTCACTTTGCATTTGTTTTATGGAACTGTTAATTACTAATCACATTAATAGCATTGTTTCTCCCATCTATTGCTTACATATGCTTCCATAAATTTTAAAAGAATACATTTTTAATATTTTGTGATAGAAAACAAATAATTGTTATTTATTTCTTTTTTTTTAACTTTATTTATTTATTTATTTGCCTTGGTGTTTGCCTCGAACTGGAACTACAGACAGTTGTTAGCTGCCATGTGGGTGCTGGGAATTGAACCCGGGTCCTCTGGAAGAGCAGACGGTGCTCTTAACCGCTGAGTCATCTCTTCAGCCCCTATTTATTTCTAAATTAAATCATGTTAATTCAATTCATACATGTGTTTGTGATATCCTATTACATAAGGAAGATATGCTATTGAAGTTAACCTTATAAAGTATAAATATTAAGCTAGACAGAATCATTTTTTTCTTGGAGATAACTTACAATTATGATTTTAAGTAACAGTTGAAAACATTTCTTTAATCCAAGTTATTTAATTGCACTGGTTTTGAGGCTTTTGTCTCCTCTAAATGAAGATGGAAATAAGTTTAGAAACATCATGGTGAACTTATAAATATATCGGTAATTTAAAATAATTCTTTTGACTACCTAACAAAAATCACAACGCCAGACATGAGAAGTTCTTTTGTGAGTTATTGGCCAGGACTAAATTGCTGTTGCCCTTAATTAACCCCAAGATGTGGAAATTAAACCCCTGTTGCTAAAGATACCCAGATGCTCCAGTGACTTACTTCCTAAAGTTTCTGTCATCTGTTAGTAGTCCCTTGTAGAGAGCTGCGTGGAGCCATGCCTTAAAGATGGTGCTGGCTTCCGCCCTCCACCTTCCACATGGTGAGTGCTCTCAGTGACAAACAATTCCTTATATGGCTAGGCTGAGGATCTGGCTTGCTTCCGCATACCTGGACCTATAGGCAGTGCTCACGTGGCATACTGGGGTTGGCTGCCCAGAGGCTATTTAGGCAGGTTTTCCCTGAGAGAGAGAGAGAGAGAGAGAGAGAGAGAGAGAGAGAGAGAGAGAGAAGATGTAGTAAGTCAGTCAGTCCCCGTAGTAAGTAAGTCAGAAGTCAGAATTCAAGGTTCCTGAATAAACTGCTGAAAGAAGAGCCTGGTGTCTTCCTTGTGGGACGAGGCAGTTGTGACAGTCCCTGATCAATCAATCCCTTCAAAAGTCAGAGTCCTTGTGATCCACCCAGCTCCCAAAGGCCTTATCTGTGAACATCATTACACTGGAATCAATGATTCAACTTGTAAACTTTATGGGGCATTTATGATCCCCAACTATAAAAACATGATTTCTTTTTAAAGTTTTATTCTGCCGTGTTAATGCTTTGAGAGTTTTATACTATGTATTTTGATCATATTTACATACAAATTTCTTCTCTAACTACTCCTAGATCCACTTTTACATATTTACCTACAAACTTCTACCCCTAACTATTCCTAGATTTACCCTCACCTCCCTAACCTTTCACACTTCTGTCTTTTAAAAATATTATCCATCAACTCCAGTTTATACTGCCTATATATTCTTGGTGTAGGGCACATTGGAATGTGGCTAACCTACCAGGATCTATACCATTTGAGAGAAGCAATTCTCCCTTCCCAGAAGTCATCAACTGTCCATAGCTCCTCAGTTAAGGGTGGGGCCTCATGAACCCCCTTCTCACTTCATACTAGAGTGCTGGCTGGCTTGATCTTGTACAGGACTTACTTATACAGGCAACCACATCTGCTATAAATTCACAAGTCTGGTTGTACATAAGGTCTCTTCTTTCCTAATTCTTCAAATTGTGAGTCATAATTACTACAGAGTTTTTCTTTTACTGATTTTAACATTTGAGCTGTGTTTTAATTTATTTTTATTTTTCTGGATTTTTTTTCTCCTGAATTTACTTCATGACATTTAAGTTCTAACTGATTAAACTAAAATGAGGCTGGGTTTCTGCCTTGGAAGAGCCCATTGTGACCACGTGATATTTTCACAGAAACCTTCACTCTAGAAAGCCTTAAGCCCTATGTGGATATATATTACATATTTAATAAAACCTGAATACTGGGGAGAGAGCACCCAGTCAAATCCTAGGCAGACAGTCCTAATTATTCTCTTGCCTTGATGAGACTCTGGGTAATAAAGCTGAACACTCCACAGTTGATTGCTTGTTTTAGCCTCTTTTGTTACCCGGTGTCTGAATTGGATACATTGTTTGAAAATGTAACATCTTATGCTTGCATAATCTCCTGTTTGATCACAGTGTTCTCTTGATACAAGCTTGACTTTTTCTAGTATTATTTGGTTTTTGGTGTCTGACCAATATATTTGTCTTCTCGCTTACTGAAAGCTTTATAATATGCATCATGTGCACCCAGCTACCTACTGTAAGACTGCTGAGCTACAGTTTTTTCTTCATATGGAAACTTTTCCAGTTATTATCATCTGAGCAGCAATCTGATTACTTTAGTAGATTACTTTTACATTTTATCTGTATTAGTCATTTTCATTTCTATAATAAACTGTTTTCTTTGGTGTCAGGGGTTTCAGGCAATGGTCAAATGGCTCCATTGCTATTAGAAATTGAGCAAATAGGACATGCCATAACAGAAGGGTGTGGCCAAGAAACTCTCCTTACAATACAGCAACCATAAGTCAGAGAAAGAGATAAGAAGCTGTGGATATAACATAACCTTCAAAGGAACATTGTATACTAATCTACTCTCTCTACTCAGGATCCACTTCCTAATATTCCAGTTAGTATAAAGCCATCAAAGAATAATCCACAGATAAAGTTAATGGCCTCATGATCAACTCCTTCAGTTGTATCACTAGCTGGAAGCCCTTAACATATGAGTCTTTAGAGGTAAAGACTCATGTGTTTTAGTCTTTAGCCCTAAAATAATCTTTGAGCAGTCAAAGAAGGACACTAGAAGTCTTCCAGGTTAATAGAACCATTCTTTTCTAAGGTAAACTTTAGAAGAACCTCATCCCTTGTGATCTGCTGGAAATATACTATACTTTTTAAAATAAAGAATCAAGCAAAAACACTTATGAATATAAAACTAAAAGTTTAGTTTATATATAAAAGTATAGATTCTATTTAGGTATTGAAAAATACAGATATTACCCTACTTGAGAGGATATGTAATGTTTCATAAGAGTCTGCCTGAATACAAAGAAAATATTAACCATCCTACTTGCTTCTAACAAAGAAACTATAGATAACACTCATATGTCCAACAATTTTAAGGTAATTTCTAAAATAAAATATTCAGAAAAGACATGGTTCATTTCATAACTTTGAGTTAGAAGATGTCTAAGCAGATTAGTAGGTGGTTTTTATTATTACTTCCAGAATTATGATTTTATAACCCAGGTCCCCTCTTTTTTATGTCATATATGTATACTATGTTTATTTTACTCTTCTCTCTCTCTCTAGCCTTCCCCATGTCCTCCCATTCACTCACTAATATCTAGCCTTTTTTTTCTTTGATTAGGGTTATATATGTATATATGAACAAGTAAGTATACAAATACAACTTTCTGAGTCCATTTAGTGTTGTTCATATATATACATATGTGTATATGTGTGTATATGTGTATATGTTTTTAGGCATATCATTACTTGACATTAGATAATGTCTTAAGGGACTTGTGCCTGGTAAAGACTAAAAATGGAAGTGAAATGTACATTTATGAGATATTCTACAAAAAAAATCCTTTCTCTTTCATATGGTCTTCCTCTTATACAAGGTATGTAAATCAGCTTTGTAATGTTCTAACAAAATACCAGAGACAATCAATTCAAAAGGAAAAAGTTTATTTTTGGCTCATGGATTCAGAGGTGTCAGTCCATAATGACTTGGTTCTTTTATTGCTGTGCTGTGGAGGTGCAGAGTATCATGACAGAGAACATGTTTCTCAAAGTTATTTGCCTATTTGAAACCTCAAAAAAGGAAGATGAGGTGGGGGAGAAATGGAGGGATAGAAAGAAGAAGAGTCAGAAAGAGGAAGATTAGATACTTGAAGGGAGACAGAAGGAATAGACATTTCAAGGGCTAACTATCAATAAGTTACTTCCTCCAAATAGTCTTCACCTCTTAAAGTCTCTACTACCTCCAAGTAGCCCACTGAATTGTGAATTCATCAAAAGGTCAATGTATTGATTGAGTCAAAACCCAGTCACCTTACAAAGGATCTGTCTCTGAATACTACTGCTGTAGAAGCCAAGCCTTCAACACATGAGCTTTAGGGGAACATTTATGATTCAAATCATAACTGTTTACTGAGGCTGAGGACTATCCTTTATGGGAAGACCATTTATATAATTTATCAGAGCAGGGGAGATTGGCTCATTCATTTATCATTCAACCTGGATACTCAGTTAAGTTTTGTGGGTGACAACTAATTCAAATATGCCTAATGAAGTCCCATAAATTAAAAGCTAGCAGAACCATCATGGTTTTCCACACCTCATTTATACACAATGCAGCAACTCCAAAAGGATAGTTTATTTAGTGCCCAAGAAAGAAGATAACAGCAGCTTCCTATCTGTAATATTCTCTGACTGCCACCATGTTTTTGGGTATCTCCTTCTGATTTATTTTAATATCTATCTTTTGCATATAATAAAAATAACAATGAACATAATGTTACTGAGTTTTGTGAGTTCTTGGGATTACTAAATTTGAAAATGGTATAGGAAGCTCCTCAACCTGCAGTTAGCTGTCAGAAGTGAAGGCCTTTTGTGGAAAACTGAGCCTTCAAATATCTTTCTCTAAAATAGCACTGTATGTATTTTGCTTCTTGGTGATCCCACAGTACACCTAGCAGTTCACAAAGCTGAATAGAAAAGGAGCTTTCTGAAGGAATTAAGATTTCTAAGAAATGTATATCTGAAGTTTAGAAAGATAATGCCTGTTATTTATTTAGCATTCCTGTTCATTAAGCTTAATACCATCAGAGAGTTCCACACTCCTCTACCCTGCCAACTTCAATTGCTTCAATGAAACTGACAAACCCTCTGAAGAAAATCATAAAGAGAATGTGTAAACAAAAACAACTGAGATTAGGAACCATGAGGTTGTGAGTAATAAATAAATGTCAGCAAATAAAGGATGTTTTATGGAAGAAAAAAATGTATTTCTTTTCTGCTCCTCTTTATACAAATGGAGGAATGAAGATAAGTAGTAGAAAATTAAAAACGCATCTTAAATACATTTTAAAACATTCTTAACCATCAATACCCTCCAACAATGAAATCAGTTGCTCTATAAAGCTGATTTTTTTGTGTGTGTATCATTGAAGGTATCCAACTAGAGTCTGGATTATTATCTACTCCATGATTCACTCACCTAATAAATATTCATAAGAATTTGTTATATTCACGGCGATAATGAGACTATGGGAGAGGCAAAGACAGAGCAGATCACAGTTGCCTCAGATAGAGCTGAAACCTGAATTAGAATTAAACATCAGAACACAGGCAAACAAATGTTCTCTGGAAGGTGTATATAAATCAAGCACCACAGGATGTGAGGTTTGACTGCCCATTATGAACACTGGAAGTATTTTTACTTTGTATTTTACCATTTGCTTTCCATAGAGAATCAGGAAGTCAGTTCATATCATACCCTGTAAAATTCTTACAGAACATGATGTGCCAATAGAGTAAATGTAGGGTCATTATCTCATCTTCTTCTGTCAGAGGTTAGCTGGGAAGAGAAAGGGACTAAAATATATTATGTGCATATATAGAACCTTATAATAAACACTTTATTATGTATAATGTATGCTAATAAAACATGAAGACATTATTTAAAATAATACTAATGATAAGATACCTTCTCTTCTTTTTATAATTTTCTCAAATCTCTACATAACTTTTAGCTATAGTATCTGCTTTACAAAGAATGAAGAACAAACAAGTGACATTAGTTTTACTACTGTGTTTTAACTTAATTTTCTATGTTGGTGTTAACTCATGACTAACATCATATATCTGAACCTGGATAATTACAAAGAATAAGAGTTGTTTAGCTTATAGTTCAGGAAAATAAAAGCCCAAGATCCACAACCTTCTCCCTGTACCCTTTGATGAGTTCAGCTGACTGCTAACTACATAATGATATAGAAAAGATGATGGTGACTTGTTGATGCCACACAGGGTGGCGTTACCTTTTTAATAAACTACTCCAATAAGAACTAATTTGGGGTTCCGTTTTTTAAATGCATTTATCTCTTCCAGGGGTGATACTCTCAATACTTTATCTCCAATTAGAACCTACCTCTTAAAGATTTCAACATCTCCCAGTGCTGGTAAATCAAGGTCCAAATTTCAAGAATGTGGAACTTTTGCAGAATACAATCAGACTATATGCAGCATTAGCATTTCAACATGTACTGAGATATTTTGCATCCTTAGTGGGGGATTATTTTATATATATCCAATATTAAACCTAAAATGTACATTAGTTAAAATGAAGCAAAATTTCTCAGTCATATCAGCCATATTTCAAGTCTTCAGTTAACTATGTATAGTTAATAGCTATATATTACATAAAACTAAATAATAAACAGGCTACTATAGGAACAAATATTCAGGATTTAACTCACTAGGATAGGTAAATTGATGGATAGTGTACTATCTACCTTCCTGAAAACACAGAGAAAGCATAAATAAAATATCAAAAAATGTGTTAATTACTGGTGTTGTAAAAAAAAAAGTATCATTAATGATAGCAAAAACAACACAAATAAATAAAAATTGTACTTAGGTCATGAATGTCATAAAGTCATGCTGTTATAGTAAAAGTGTTTCATATGCTTAAGGCAACTTTTAATTGTGAAAAAAGTTATCCTAAGCTTCTCCAAACCTCAAGATTTTGCTACCATGTACTTGTCTGTTCGAGTCAGCCATGCCCAACTTACAGGGGGCTCAAGAAAGGCTGCCACCTTCTCTGTGTTATTACAGAAACTCTCATCATACTTACACACTTACGTTTAAGCCTATTACCAAAAAATTTGTTTAAAACCCTATGCAATTGTACACTGCTCCATTCCACAAAAAAAAAAAAAAATGCTGCCATGAGACTCCAGCCTTCCACATTCTTCAATAGAGAGACAATTTGAACCATAACCCTCAGTTTTCTTGAAACAAGCAAAAGCTAAATTATGAATAAGTTCACAAAAACTAATGGAAAACAATCTTTATTTGACAATGAATTGCTAATACAGCTTTTGCTGGTAGCTAAGAACTGAAAGCCATGAACTAAAAAATTTTTTGATTCTGTGCAGAAAGCAGATTCTACTAAACTAACACAAATCCTGAGTCAGGTAAAAGGAACAACCATTTGAGCCTGTGGCTGTAGGGGTTTATTGTAGACTTATTAGAAAACATTGTAATTATTCATTCTGTTTATTTCAAAGCTACAGTTTGAGCAAATTCACTAAAAGAAGGGTATGTTGAAACCAGTTCCTCAATGCTGCAGTGTGGGACCTAGTGAAAGATAGTTGGGTCACAGGGCAGAGCCTACATGAGTATAATCTTTAATCTTATCCTGGAGACAGGTTAGCAGTTGGGGAAGATGAATCCTTCCATCTCTTCTGTACATTTCCATTTGCTCTTTCTTCATGTGTTTAAGCCAAAAGATTTCACTAGTCTCTAGAACCATGAGGCAAAATTAACCTCTCTCTTTACAAACTGCCTATTCCTGGGAATCTTTTACAACAGGAGTCAACTCAGATTCCAACCTTGATGTCACAGGTCTCACATCATAACAATTATTTTGGCTTTCTTAAAGGTTGTATTTGAGGAGCCTGAACTGACAGAGATCTATCTTTTGAATATAAATGTATTTTAAATGCAAAAAAAAAAAGAACACTTAGAAGTAAACAGGTATGTGTAGCCCTGCATTTACAATACAAATGCCAACAGCCTTCAAGCTATGTCCAGTCTGTGATCCCTTCCTTGAAAAATAAATAAAGTCTCTTCAGCCACCACACATCTCCCAGGCTGTTTGGTAATCATATTTTTGGTGAGAAAATAATCCTGTGAATTATTTTTAGCTTCATCTATGTAAATAAGCCTGCTCTCGACACAGCTAATTGCCTATTGTAAGCTGAGAAATCTGTTCCTAACAGCACAGTTTTAGCAGAGGAGTGTCTTCTAACGATTGCCACTTTTTAAAATTTTTACCACAAATAGCCCATTGTCATATTTAAACATCTTAGATCCCTGATATGGAAGTTCAGTAGAAATTAAAGAGTTCCATTGTATAAGCTCAGACACAGTCTCCATAGTTCTGGAAGAAAACCAGGAGGGAGGTATAAAAATCCTCCCTGGCGTTCTCTGTTGATCCTCTCCACCATAGCCCTGCACAGCCAGCCAGCTTGACCCTCTTCAGCAGCATCATCCCTCTCATACCCAGAAAGTCAGTTGCTCCCTAGGCACCTTTGCTTACTTGCAAGGCCTTTCTTCAGGTGCTTTGTTCTTTGTCCTCCAAATGCCTTGTTCCAAAACAGTGTTATTTAGTTTCCTTTGGCCCTGCCCTACCTCCTGCTGTATTAAAGTGACTTCTAACAAGTATGTAAGCAGCTGATAAGCACCAAATGCTATCGGAGGGAGTCTCGTACTATGTGTTTGGAATCATAAAATCTTATCTTGGCTTTCTCACAAGAGTGCTCTTATCTCTGTTTTCCACACAAGTAAACAGATCCAGAAAGATCAAGTGACCCACCTCATTCAAATTACTATCAAGACTGAATGGGTGCTTATATATCCTGACTTCATTTCGCCTTCCAGTGAGCCCGTGTGCCCGTCATTATAATATTATTTCATTCAAGAATTATTTACTCTTCCCTCTAAATTGTTAATGTAGACATTAAACAAACCTAGACCTCATGCTGACCCTATAGTCAACACATTGCTCAGAGTTATTAGGATTTGTCCTTCAGCCCAATTCTCAGTCCATGTGACAAGAGCACACAGCCAATGCTAATTAGGTTGGAAAGTAAGATTTATTGTGATACTGTATCAAATGGATTGGAAATATATAAATATATGTGTGCTAAGGTACATTCATTGTGTTCTGTAAGTTTTTTAATTCTATTGAAAAAGCTATCAAGACTGTCTGGCACTATTTGTCTTTATAAATGTATTTCTTTATAGCAGGGCTCTTTCAGCAATTTAGAGTCTATTATGTTCTCAGGGTTTCACAACTAACAGTCATCCTGTTAGTTTTTGAAAGGAACTATTTCTCAAAAGGAATTCAGATACAGATTCTTTATTCCACAATAATTATTAATAGCACATCAGCAATTAACCCTCAAGAGAGTCCTGGGGACAATGTTAGATATCTTGGGATCAGAATGAGGATTTTTGGTTTTCTATTCTCCTCCCTTGCTATAAATAGAATGGTTTACAGAAAGAAAGAAAAATATTACTTATGAAAAGTCTTCCAGACCTGCCTTTGTAGCTGTGTCCTCCAAACAGTATCTCCACTTTCATGTCTGACTTTCAGATCTGTTTTCCTGGGGTTTTACTCCCTTGAATTTTCTTTTCCATCCTGAAACTCTTTGCAACTAGCTGCTGCACAAGTGCCCTGCTGATACACCACAAAACTTTACTGATGTGGGATATCTTTCTGTAAGCTGTGAATTGTCATTGAATAATAAAGGAACTGTTACGGTCTATGGCAAAGCAGCTTATAGTCAGGTGGGAAATCCAAGCACTGATAAAGAAGGAGGAGGGTGGAGTCAGGAGAGGCCCAATCCAGCCACCAAAAAACCAAGATATACTAGAGTACAGGTAAGCCATGAGCCACATGGCAGAACATAGATTAGTAGAAATGGGTTAAGATGTGAGAGCTAGCTAGCAATAAGCCTGAGCTATAGGCCATAAACAGTATGTAATTAATATAAACCTTTGTATAATTATTTTTTTAAGCAGAAGCAAGACCACAGGGCTAGGTATTATAATAGGTTTCTGGGCCAGAATTTCAGGCCTGGACCAGACGTTTGACTAGCAGTCTGGCAGTCCCACAGAAACACACAGATGCTTTCATTAATTTTACCCTAATTGGCCTAAGGCCCAGGCATATAACTTGCTAACTCCACCTGAACTCAATCCATCTTGTTCAGCCGTGCAACTCAGTACCTTTTCTCAGAGCAATCGTTCAACTTTTTTCCTCTGCATCTGTCTGTAGCACCTCACTGTGGTGCTGTCTCTGGTATCTGTGTCTGTTCTTTCTGTACCCAGAGTTTTCCCAGTCTGCTAGCTCTGCCCACATTTCCTGTCTGCCTTCAGCCAATCAGCATTTTTATTAAACTAGTAGGAGGGACAAATATTTACAAGGTATCATAAATCCCACTACAGCTAGGCCTGGCCAAAAGAGTCAGGAACTTCTTACTTCAAACTTTGAGCTATACTTTACCTACAGTTTTCTACCAGTAGATATATTAAGCCATAGATTTTGTACAATTCAATAAATTTCTTGCATATTTCAGTTAAAATTTTTAAATGTCATAAAAGAGAAGGAAATTCCATTTAAGCAAAAATTCCAAGTGGTTTCCTAATGATGGCTCCAAAGCTTATTTTATATAAATGGAAATTGGGACAGCTAGAAACTAAATTAACAACCACCATGCTTTCTTAATCATAACTGCATATTTTTATATCTAAGACATTCACAGCAACAGACTTCAATACTGACTTTATAGTTTCAGTTGTCCTTGATGGAAAAAGACCAAATAAATGTTTCACTATTATCAGCCAATATGGATGTGCTTTTCGCTAAGGGTATTAGCTACTATAAGAACAAACTTGCAAGTGTGTTTGATTTATTCATGTAGACATAAAATAGCTTTCTCTGAGCTGATTCTTTTGAATTTGCATTATATTATTACTTTTATTAATGAATTATTCATGTTAAATAATCATGTAACTTTATTAACTATAAACATTAAGGTTGATTTTATAAGATTTGATATCCAGCATGTAGTTTATATTAAGAAACATAGTTGATTAATTTTTGTTTATGTTTCACAAGAGTATGATACGAAGGGTGTTGTGTAGCAGTTTTCTCCAATACTGAAACATTCCTTTTCCTAAGAAAGCTCCTTAAGTTATAAAGTTAAAAAAAAAAAACTCAAAATAGCTTCAGGAAGTCCCTGAATCTGACCAGATTCATTAGAGTTCCTCCTCACAGAGCAAACAATAGACAGCTGAAGGTCACTCCCAAAACAGCCAAGTTGCGAAGAAGACTCTGAGACCAGAAATACTGTCTGGAAGAGAGCTAGGCCAAATGAGGCACTTGGAAAGGACACAGTCCAATCTGTTAAGCTTCCTTCAGGTTACATAGTGTGTTCCAGGTTCCAAGCTGTCACTCATGCTGGGGTTTTGGAGAAGTTGTCCTTGATTCATTTCTGCTCATGTTAGTAACCAACCCCTCGCTCATATTTTCATAAAAAACCTTAAATTCTAGTTTACCAAGTTAGATTTTAGTGGTACGCATACTTGAGCGAGTTCATGAGCTCCCTAGTCAAAGTGAGTAAATGTGTGCATATTGTGTTTCCCCAGGAAAAATCTTATTATACAACAAGGGAAACATGGCTTAGTTCATTCCTGTAAGAAGTGTCTTACAAAACAACAAGCGCTAGCATTGGGGGTATTGCCTATATTCACTATGAATGAGTGTAATATGCGCATCTTGGGTCATTGTATCCATAAAACAATCTGAAGCAAAGTTTATTAGAATCCCTGTTTTAGAGATGAAGCATAAAGTTATTAGGAGAGTTATTCAAAATCCACAACCAGGAATCAGGATTTGGACACAAGAAGTCTTATGCTGAGATCTAGACCTTGAACTCATACTACTGAACAATAATGAGGAACAAGGCTCTCAAATGTGAGTCAAGTCACCTGGGAAGTTTACTGGATCACGGGAAGCTGGGCCTTATCTTACCCTGTGTGTTCTATAAAGTATTCGCTTATCAATAAAAGTATATGTACTTAAAATACATATGAGGATGGCTTTACCTTTCCTATATGTCCCCAGGTGCTGTCCTAATGCTGTCCTGAGAATCACACTTTGAGAACGACAAGTGTCAATGGCTCTTTAAAACTGGGTAAAAAACTGAGAGATGCTACAAGTGTTTTAGGAATTGAAGGAACCCACATAGGACAGGAGACAAAGAAGGGACCCATTTGATACTAACAGAGTGATCTCTAAGAAAGTATCCAGCAGAGACAGAGGCTATGCTGGCAGTGCAGAAGAGATGTAAGTGGAAAAACTGCAGAGAAGAAACCTTCACAAAGGAGCATGCAGTGCCACTACCACGGTGACCTCTACTTAGAAAGTAAACACTGGGGAAATCCATGACTTTTTAAAAGCATGCGACACACCACACAGCAGATAGCAACCTTAGTGAGCCAGGCAAGACAATGCACTCAGCCCCAAACCACTGGTGCTGCTACAGCGGCACTTCAGAGCTTTGGGCTTCGGTCACCTGCCTTCACTTTATATTTTGCCTTATCTCCAGAGCTCTTCCTTGTTTCAATGGTCTAAGCTTCTAATGATCAGGATATAGAGTTATGAGTACCCAACACATGCCCCTCCCTCCATGTCATGAATCAATTGCCTGGCCTAAGAGTGTAGATATATCAATTTATTAATAATTTCTTCTTAAAACAAGTAACATTTAATGCTTTTCTCTGAGTTGGTTTTGAAGTTTCAGGTAACACTGCAGTTAAATTTTCATTTTTCTTTAGCAGCAAGGAAAGGACAAGACTGCCTAGTGTTTGTTAGAAAGCTGTGTCAGTGCAGTCGATAGATGAAACTGAGTGTACAAGTTTGTTTTCTTGGTTATAATTGATGGAGGCCTCTCAGGACCATGTTTCAGTTACTCTCAAATTAGCGTGGCACGCAGTGTCTCTTGTCTACCCATTTCTTTTTATTAAAGAGTCAAGACACTTTTAAATCAAGAGATGAAAATGCATTAAATTCTATGTCTAGGTCTCAGACAACTTAACAGGGACCCATTAAGGCTAAGTCATTAACAAAAGAACATTGGGAGCTTAGGTTACTGTAACAGAAGTTATCCCTCTCCTCACTGGAGACTGTAACCTTTGAGTTTCCATTGCTGCTCAGTTTTACTGCAAACCCACTAAGCATGTGACAGAGGGGCTTAAGACTATCAATTTTCTGACACTAGTATTCTGTTTCTAGCTCTTTCTTCAACCAATAGGATATAGTCAGGCAGGATGAGTGGAGCTATGGCTGATTTCACAATGCTTTCTGTAATATATAAAATCTATAATATTTTCAGTTTCATTTATTCTTTATAAATATATAATTTTATACATTTATAGCATAAAATCTTAACTAAAAATACGTAATAATTTGATTATAGTGATTAGCATTTCCATTACATTAACCATTTTTAAATGTTAAATGAGCTGAGAGATATTCAGTGATAGAGTAGAGTACATACTTGCCATGCACAAAGCCTTGGATTCCACCTCCATTACCAAACAATAAATATTGTGATCCAAGAAAAAAGAAAGTAGCTTGTTCTAAGTCCTATGATAACAGGACATCAGAAGCAGAAAGAACCCATCACCAGCCCTTTAGACAATCCTCTGGGATATAGTTTCTCTCAGATTCTGCTACCTGTAAACATCTTTTTCCTTTGCACATCATCTATATATATTCATAGTCACAAACTCAAGCACACCTCAACACACTCACAGTCACTCATACTCCCTTGAACACACTCCTTTATTTTCACACTCACATGGTCCTGATTTCAGTAGCATCAAAGCAACATCTTACCAATGTGCCTTCAACTTGAGACCAGGTTAGTTACTAAAGAGTCTTGTTGTGTCAAAATCATGACAAAGGATTTGGAACATTTGGTTGAGGTTTCAGATCACCCCTGTAGACACTGAACAATCAACCTGTATAGGAGTGCCCTGTGAAGGCTCTCTCTTCAGATTTGTCAGAATTAGTTAAAGTCAGAGAGGTGAAAAACAAAACTTTTAAGAGAAAGTCAGGAATGTCAAAGTTCGAAGATAAATCCAAATAAGTAGCTTTTAATCTGTGAGTCATGACCCCTTGGGAGGGGTTAAATGACTTTTTCACAGGGTCACCTAAGACCATCAGAAAACACAGACTTTACATTACAATACATAACAGTAGCAAAACTACAGTTAGAAAGTAGCAACAAAAATAATTTTATGTTTGGGGAGCATCACAACATGAGGAACTGTATTGAAAGGGCACAGCATTATGAAGGATGAGAATCACTGACCTAGTATCTAAAAGGAAGGAGACAACACTATCAGTGACTATAAAAAATATTCAGTAATAGAACAGGACCACATTCCAGAGTACCTGGAAGAGAAGGGGATATGAAGAAGAGAACCAAGGTATCAGAGAAGTGGGCTGCTAGACTGAAGTCCAGTGCTCACTACGCTGGAGACCCTTTGCCTGTAGCTGGGCTTTTATGGCCTCCCTTCCACAGCTGGCTCCCTTGGCTCTGTTCTCTGGCAGCAACTGGAAACACTTAGAATCTTTACTTCTTCCTTAGACAAAGAATGAATGCTGACTAGAGTGAAAGTAAAACCTAGAACTAAAGCTTGAGAAATACATAGATTTTTAAATTAATTCCTTCAGACCAGCAAGTATAGACTAATCCCTTTCAGCCCACTGCAGCTGGTAGTCTGACAAGTATCACCAGGTTAAGTTAGAGTTTCTCCTGGGCCAACAGTGAACCTCTTCCAGGAGTACCTGACATCTAATGTGAGTGTGACCTAAACCATGTTCTCACACCACCCACAAGCCGAAGATCAAGTTTATCTAGACTTAAATCCCAATGATCAGTCGTCACAGCTTTTACTAATCAACAATTAGTCAATAATATGCAGATAGGTGAGATATCATTCACCATGTATATTGCCCTCTCTGTTTGTGTCGTATCAAGGCAAAGTGAGCAGAGAAAAATGAGATTTGCTTTGATCCTTACAGGGAATAAAAGGATACTCTTTTCAACTGTAAAATATTCCACAACCACTGCCTATGAGGGCATAACAAACAGCAGCAATAAAACCAGAAATGTTCTAGTCTGTGAAGAACTATCTTGCAATATGCTTACCTGAAAATTTTTATGTGAAGAGATTACATAAAGTCAAAAATAACTATGAAGTTTTGGTCCAGATTCATAAGCCAGCATGAATTTGGGTCAAGAGAGGGTACAGACCTGATAGAAATTATGATGATTCTATTTCCAAAGAAGAAATACTAACCATCATATGAGCGAACTTGACAATGCCTTGAAAGGGAGAAATGGGTACAGTATGTTTCATATTGGGATTGCCTCATTTTTTTCTCTCCATCCACACACAATTTTCTTCAGGGTGAATTGTGGGAAAAGTCTTTCTTGATCTTTCTTGAATGCTATGGTGGTTTGAACAGGAATGCACTTCATTAGCTCATATATTTCAATGCTTAATCACCTGAGAGTGGAACTGTTTTTGAGAAGAATTAAGAAGTGTGACCTTTGGGAGGAGGTCTGTCACTGGGGTGGGCTTTGAAGTTTCAAAAGTCTGTACCAGGTCTAGTGATTCTCTCTCTGTCTGTGCCTGTACATTACCTACTACTCCAGCACTATGCCGTCTACTTCCTACCATGATGATCATGGACTAAAACTGTATCAAATCCCCAATTACCTGCTTTCTATAAAAGTTGCCTTGGTCATAGTGTCTCTTCACATCAGTAGAACAGTGACAAAGACAGATGGTGAGTCAGCCCTCGGTTTTTACATTTGGCAACAAGACCATAAAATGTTGCAGTAGTTTTATTTCCTATTCTGATCTTTTTAAAGAAGAGATACAAATGTCAACTGAGGATTCTAAAATACCAACAGTTGTATCTCAGTTCTTAATAGAAGATAGGAATATCGATCATCTCACTGAGCAAAGTAGCAATATTTTTCTACTATTCAATATTTCAATATTTTTGTGATTGGCATGTTATATCTGCATAGGAATCAAATATATAAATATGTTTCTATAAAATATTCACTGATATAATTCTCTTCTACAGTTCCTGATAAATTATTGTTCTGATTCACAGTCATTGTTGCTTTATATTGTCAAAGTACATTCTATTGGCCATATAAGGTAAAATGCCCTCCATGTATAATACTACATGGTAAACACTTGCACTTCAATAAAAAACAGGTCTCTGGACATCTTTTATGCATCTGAGCCTCAATCATATAAGAATAACTGTCAGCCCCTCTTCTCCATTGATATAAGCATGTCTATTCTTAGGCTTTAAAATATGTGCCTTAGGTGTCAGAGAAGGGCTTCGAGCTTCCACAGCTGCAGCCTTGGTATACTTTGTGTACTCTGTGAGCAGGGCATTCCTGCCTTCCTTCACAGCTGTGCATCACTTAGAGGGAGAAGGTACACTCATTAATCCTCTTCATACTCCATATGGTCAACTGGAAGAATTAGAAAGAGGTAGACCCAGGGAAGAGCACCACAGAAAAGATGCCAAACAATAATTCTCTTAGGTTGCCTACACACATATATACATACAAAAGGGAGAGGCCACCTAATGAAATGATTGTTCTTCAAGAGCTTCTATACTTGCTAAAAGTCCTAACTTGGAAAGAATTTGTTCTTTGAAGAATTGGGTAGAAATTAGGCAGAGAAAAATCATCTCAAAATTATAGTTTATGTTTATTCAGTGGTTATTAACAATTTGAAATGTAGTTACTCAATGGACTCTGAAGTTGTTTAGCTGAAAGCGTTTTCCACTACTTTCAAGCAAAAAAGTATAAAAATTCCAGCTTTTAGGGTGTAATTTTATCTAAGAAAACTATTCGCTTTAAAGACCATTGTTGTCAGAACTAATCAAAACTAATAGATATAAAAATGAAACACAAGAATCTCATTGACTTACAAATGGGGAAAATTAAGTCTCTGCTGCTTTCACTTTCAGTGCCAATTTTCTAACCTTCTAACACCTTGAGAGTCACTCTACTTTACCCTAACTCAGTTCTGTATACACCTTCAGAAGTCCTCATGGAAAGTTCTGGTTCCTCTGGCTTTGATTCTCCTCAATGACTTATTTGTTCACTAAAGCACCTATAATTAAAGAATGGAAAATACAGTTACTGAAAATTGGAAATGATATAGTGCTTCCTAATTTTCTCTAGCTCTTTCCTACCATTTATGTCTATAAACCAGTTCACCCATCACTAATAAAAAGGAGTCAAGTTCAAAAGATCACTCTACTGATAATAAAAGCAATTTTTTGAGAAAACTTAGTCTGATTCAGTTAACTGTATTTTGTGAGGGCTGAGAGCTATCTGTGTTTGTTGATATGCCTAGTACCAGTATGATTACAAGAAAAATGTTTTACTAAAGGAAATTTTGTCTTTTATTATCCAGGAAAGTGACACATCTTTAGTTTCAAGATGTTCTACTAAAAACCACTTTTGTCTTCCATATAGAGAAAAACTTTCTAGACCCCTTGAACCTATTTTGAAAACCATGGCATAGTCAGAAAGTTTCCCTATCCTTAACATTAGCACTAGTTGCTAAGAAGAATATATTTCAGTGAATAGCAGGTGTATACTTGTCAAACAAGCAACTTTGCAAGTATTTGGTAATCTGGCAACACCTAACAGTAGTAGTTACTGTGCTATCTTACGATCAATGCTAGGATATTTTAACTGGAACAGGAGCATGTGCATTCTTGTGAGAACACAGGGCTATAATGTTTGAAATATTAATATTTCAGACTATTTCCTGGGAATCTATTTAAAAATGTTTCATCTTTTGATAATTTTATAGAATATAATTTATTATATTTTTCCTCCCTCACCAATTCCTCCCAACTTCTTCAAACTTGCCCTAGATATCCAACTTCAAGTTCTATCTCAAACATACACAGAGAGAGAGAGAGAGAGAGAGAGAGAGAGAGAGAGAGAGAGAGAGAGAGAGAGAGAAATACACATATGCCCATATACACACACAAAGAGCATGGAGTCTGATTTGTGCTGGCTCACTGCTCCTCAGCATAAGACTCACCATGAAATGTGGATAATATACCCCCATCATTCCACTGACAAAATTGATTTTTCTTATCCCAGCAGCTGTGAATTACAAATAGGTCTTGGCCAGGGGAGAAACTTGACACCCACTTCCCCTTTTCTGAACAGGTTTCTTATCTGAATCCATCTCTTAAAAGATAATATTCTGTCATCTCTGTCTATTGTCACAGAAGTAGAAAGATTTTTATGAACAGTAAAAGAATATTCTCAAATACTAATGTAATATATAAAATGCTTAGTAAAAATAGAAGTTCATTTCATTTTACAGTAGAATATGTGATATCTGTCTCAAATTTGAAATTGTTTTGCTACTTTGGTATTAAATATGTTGGGTTCAATTTATTTGATCTTGCCAAATATGAGCTGACATTCAAGGAGTGAGCACTATGTATAAACTCTGATTTTAAGGGCTCTCTCGTAAACATGGGGGTGTGGACTCATCAGAAATGTTTATCCTCATTGCTAGAATAAGAGATCATAGAGCTTTTTTGTCTGTAAGTGCTTAAGCAATCTTTATGCAAAAAGAAGGAAGGAAAGAAGGAAGGAAGGAAAAAATAGAAAAAAGAAAGAGAGGAGAGAAGAACATGAACTGTAGGAAGTTACTATTCATCCTGACTCTAGAGATACCAGTAGGAGGATTAGACATTGGAACAGCCTCCGTGATTATGGTGTTTGGAGATGTGTTTGTCGTTGCCTCTGTGTTTTCCAATGGATTACTTGTGACTGTGATAAAGAAACTGTCTGTGATAGTTAAACAAAGGGGCAGTCATTTCGGTTTGTGTTTGAACCTCCAGCCTGCTGTACAAACCAAACAAAATGGTATCCAGCTGCTTATATGCTCCAGCTATAAAATCCTGTTTAATCAAGTGATTCTGTGTGTATCTATAAACATATAAACCATTGTAATATGAGAAAATTGAGGTTCCATTACATCACAATCAGGAAATCTAGGGAAGCACTGCCAAGTTAAACTCAGACCTTTCTTTCCATCATTAATAATATCACAGTACCTTTCATTTCACATATTCATTGATGCTGACCATTCATAATGTATACAAGTGACTGGTAATGGATAACAGACAGGATTCATCCTAAGGGTCCAGTGTACTTTCCTACACCACTTCAAGTACCTAACCTTCAAGTAGTACAAGCCTCAGAGAGCTGGGGAAGCCTTGTCACTGAACACACTTATTTCCGTGCCTATATAGCCTACCAAGAAGCACTTCATTTGAGTTACCTAAATCACTGGGTTCATAGAAAGTCTATGCAAATTAACAAATCTTCTTAGAATATATGAGGTTACATCTGATCACATTTTTAAAAAAAAATACTCAGAAGAAAAACAAACAGAAAAATAAAAACATGGGGAAATTGTTTTAAGCTTTGTTGAATATAAACTTTGGCCCTTAGGGATAAAAATAATATCTTAACCTTTTCTATCTTACACTGAAGACATACCAATAAAGTTACAATCTAATAATACACCTACTTCCTTCACCCTAACCTGATTTTTACTCTGCTCGTCAATATTCTGAATCTTAAACATACAAAAAAAAAAAAGTTTCTTGAATTTGCACCAGCTTCACTGCTCTTTTGCCATTTCTCATTTTCTACCCTAAAGGCTGCACAGGAAGGAGACCTCTTTGTTCTTTAAGCTATCTTAGCCAGTAGAATTAAGTCAAATGTACAGTTTGGAAAAACTGCATAATGTTCCTTTGGCATATGGTTGCATAAACAAAAGTAAACAAGCTCCTGAGTTCGGGACTTTGGCTGTATAGACAGCTTCTTCCCACCTAATGTCCACCAATTTAGATGCTGCATGCTGGCTATGGACTGAATGACAGGGTTTCCTCTGTCCTCTGTCCTCTCTTTTCCTTCCATCTCTGCTTTCTTCTTATTATCTCCCCTGCCTGGCCATCCTTCTCTACAATCCAATATTTTTACAGATAAGTAAGACTGAAAATAAAGAACTGCAATCATTAAAAAACACTGATGTGTCAGTGAGTGGCACACAGTTATTGCCTGGTGCCCCAAATGCACAGACTAGCCTCACTTTGTTTTGTTAACAAACTTGGATCACATTCTTTGGCATAATTTTGAATCTCTGTGTGAAGAGACAGAGAATATTGGCAGCATGATGTTTTAAGAAGGCTGAGATGCCATCCATCAAAACATAATCTCTGTTTTATTCTAAACTGATCAAATACAAAGCCAACTGATTGACGACTAAATTATCAAGAGTATAGAACACGGAAAATAAGGCATGACACCTGAGCTAATTTTATAAACATGATCTCGTTATCCCACTAGCAGTAAACAATGTATTCCTTCCATCTCTTTCACATAGAATGAGACACCAATATTCTAATATTGATATAGCTAAAATTTGATGATTGTTTTTAAAACCAATGATGTACATTTCTGGCTAGTCACCTACAGACATCTACATTGACTTAAAAACTGATATTTTATTTCTATAGATCATGGATCTTATACTTCCCCCAAGATTCTAAATTTTTCTCTTTCTCTAAGTAACTTTGGATGGATTCCAACATTCTTATCTTGGTAAAAAAAATTCAAACTTTTAATAACTACACATCTCATTGTATTTTACTGGGAGGTACACTACTGTTGGATTTTTTTTTCTTTTCCGCAGAAGGACTGAAACCCCTGCAGTCACTCGATGCTGAATTAGAATGCAGTTGATTAATTGTGAATTCCAGAAGTCTATGCGCAAACATACATACACACCTCACTTGAGAATCTCACTCACCTCATAGCCTAAAGCATCATTCCCCGGTATAGAAATGAAAGAGCTAAGATAAGAAATCTGCACATTCACAGGTATTTGAGGTTTTTGCTGCTGTTTTGTTGGTAGTGGTTAGTTTCTGTGGAACTCCAGGTGCAGAGTTTAATTAATCATGTTCAATTCATCTTGGCAAGGCTTCCTCATTTAAGTATTTATTTTCACTTAGCTCCATTTCCCTTCTCCCACTTAGGTGGCTGCTATAAGGTTTTTGATGATATTTTTCCTTCACACATGCATTTTTAAGACATTTTGTTATCAATATTATCATTCTTTAATTTTAAATGAACAAAAACATCTATTCCTTTAGCTGTTAAATCTTTCAAATTGTATCGTATTCTCCTTTAAGAATGAAAACAAAAATAATTCTTCCTTCAATATTATCAGTGTTAGAAATAAGCTAACCCCATGGCACAGTTCTCCAATACATCTCATTTGAATGTCCCTCTCTGTCCCAGTTTCCTTCCTGTCTTCCATTGCTCTCATTTCTCTTACAGTTTTTTTTTTTTTTTAATCTTCCAGGATGTTGCCAAAACTCAATGAAACTGTACAAACTATTTACAGGAATGTTAGTGTATGGATGGAGCCAAGAAATTCCAAAATAATTTTTTCCTAATAACCTATGTTTATCATGACTTTTTTTCATATTCTTCCACCATCATCTCCTACAAGGTGTTGCTTATTTTAAAAAAACACACATGATGGTTTACTTGGATTTATGCTAAATATTTGGGGAAATAGAGAAAATATATACTTCTGATGGCCTTCCTTCAAGTTAACCTATTAAGATTGGGAGGGGGGGACATAGCTGTTAAAAATATTGGCAGTATTTCCTAGAAGTTAGATGTTTAACTTTAGCATTCACAGATAATTAATAACTAAAATCAAATTGCTAGGCACACCCCTATGAGAAATTTTTTTCTTAATTAAATCATTTGAAGTGGAAAGACCCATTTCTAATCTAGATAGCTGAGGTGGAAAGATCCACCTTTGCTCTGGGCCACACCTTCTGGTGGCATCATCCTATATAGGACATGGGAAAAGGAAGTTTTTTTGCCTGCTCATTCTCACTCTAGCTGATGAGTTTATCCTTCACTGACATTAGAGCCTACGTCTCCAGGATTCTGATATATGCTGAGACATCCAGCTTGTGGATTGAACAATTACTGGATTATTGAACATTTCATTTGAGTACAGCCATTGTTGGACTAGCAGGACCATAGCCTTGTAAGCCATTCTAATAAATCTCATCTGTACTATATGTGTATTCATATATATTCATTCTATAAGTTTTATTCCCCCTAGAGAACCCTGACTAACACAAGGCCCTTTTGCTTTTACTATAGCTACAACAGATTCTTCCACAAAGTATGTATCCTGTTACTAACTACAGAATCATCACATATTAGTGAGCCTCAAACTGGATTCAATATGACAACCTTTGCAACATATGCAAAATGTTAGTACATATTTGTTATCATCAATGTTCACAATGGCTAAATTTTAGTATTTAGTTGTTAGTATTAGGACCATAAAATATGGTGCAGAATTTGTTTCTGATTTAAGGCAAACTCCCAAAAATACATACAGTGGGTTTGATCCACTCAGAAAAACCTGTTCACTAAAGTCTACAGAGTCAAGAAAGTACCTTTTGGAAGATATATCCTAAAAGTTTAAATGGGCACACTAGAACATGAGCATAAACCTAATTTAGCCATAATTTGGATACTTAATGCTGTCTAATGCCATGAGTCAATATTTGTAAGGTTATAAAAATATCACAACAAAATAGACACAATATGGAAACAAATACTGGTCCAGAGGCTCATTAAAGGTCATTCCTGGGTCACCTATGTGCTACAGCATATTATGGTTTGCTTCCCTGCTGCCCTGAAGTACACATTAATTTCAACTAAAACAAATTTCTGAGATCCCTCAAGAATGTATCTGAGCAATTTCCCTTATTCCTTCATTTGCAGTGTTTAAACATTAATTAATACCTAATTCCTGAAGTATATCCAAGTTGCAATAATAGACAAAAAGGCGTAATTTTTGAGCAGACAGAGCACACAGTCTCATGGCATACTCCCACCTGCTGCTCTGAGGATCAGGTTTTCCTCAGGCCAGTTTAGAATTCACATCTGGCCCAAAAATCTTAACAGAGAACAGGAAATGTCTTTACTCAAGAATATAATAAGCAGTTGACTTAAAACTGAAGCAAAGCTAAATAACTCACCAAAATCTATGTACAAGAAACTTATTTAATGAGCATGCATGATGCCTTGATGACTAAGTATTCAAAGCAACAAAATTCCACAGTCTATGATTGTTACTCTAAATTTATACATGTCTTAATGTATATATATTCTAATCTCTGACATCAGCATCTATATTTAAGTGAAAATTACCTTCATGAAGACAACATCATCATATTAATTAGGTAACATTTAGAAGGAAAGTATAGGGAGACAAAAGAGTGGGATTGGTGTCTTGTATTTCGATTCAATATAGGAATTAGCTCCTTTGTCAGAGCTGTGAGTTTCTGTATTGTTTCAGAACTTCAAAAAGAAGTTTGGCGTGCTTTTAACCAGACATATTCGAACCTTCTTTCATAAGATGTTTAATTTTAGAAAAAAAAATAGATAAGATAGATAGATACATGTGGGATGTCTTTCTGTACACCGTATGTTTTATTTACCATTGGTTATTAAAGAAGCTGTTTTGGCCTATAACAAGGCAGGATAGATTAAGGAGGGAATACAAGCAGAGATACAGAAGAAAAAAGGCAGAGTTGGGAGAGAATCTTCGAGCCACTGGAGGAGCAAGATGTAATAGAACACAGGTAAAGCCACAACATGCATGACAATACATAGATTAATAAAAATGGGTTAATTTAAGATATAAGACCTAGCTAATAATAAGCATGAGCCATAGTCCAAATAGTTTGTAATTAATATTAAGGCTCTGAGTGATTACTTTGTCAGCTGCTGTGGAACTGGGTGGGACAGAGAAAAGCCTTCTATCTATAGTAGACAACAAAATAATTAACAGTAGATATAGAAGGAAGATAAAACTTTTAAAAAAGTAAACTTGTGCTTTTAAAAAGTAAACACTTGGTATTCCTCTCTTGGAACAGCCATACTCTTGAGAGTTCTCACTTCTTGAAAAAGTTTATATTCTTTCCAATCACAGGGGGAAAATAAGCCATGAGAATATTGAAATATAAGAATGTATTCAGAAACCTAAACAGCACACAGCAGAACAAAACAAGGAACATGTGTTTGTAGGCAGCCCCATTTATAAAAATTAAAAATGCAAATGCACAAAATAAGAGTAGATATTTTTAGGAATATTCACAGACACAAATATATATAATTAACATACCTGAAATATTTTTATTAAAAAGAAAATAGGCAAGATAAATGAGAATGGGACATGATTGAGAAAAACTAGAGAAGAGCTTTCACAGGACTAGAAGTGGCCAGCCATGTGCTGAGTAATGGGTTAGCTTAATTCTGCATCTGAATTTTTTTAATGATGATGTATTAATATTTTGAGAGCTGGGTAAAGGATTAATATAGTATGTATTCTCTTATACATAGATGTTAGATGTTAGTTTTTAAACCTTCAATTTGCTATGCTCTAAATAACCAAAGAGATTAGATAAGAAACTGGGAGGGGATGTAAAAGGAGAAGATCTCCCAAGGAAGGGAAAATTAAATATATAGTTATAGAGAAATGGGGGGGGCTGGAGAGGGAGAATTAGCAGCAAGGAAGAAGGGAGTAAGTGAATGAAAATGAGGAGGAACAGCTAACACCAAGGGAAATTTGAGGGGGATCATATGGAAGTCTACTACAGTGAAATATTATTAAAATATATACATATATGAAAGAAATATAAATGAAGTCATCAGAAACTGTATAGACAAATCCCTAACTAGACATCACTTACCACCAAATGAAACTTCCAGTATAAGAATGGGTTATGGCTAATTGAATTATTGGCTGGGAGGTGCTGCATGTAAACCCTTAAATAACTCTAGGTATTGCCAGGTCTATTGGTTGCTCTCCACAAACTGATAGGTCCTATTCCAAAGATAACACAGCCCATTGAACAAAAGAAGTCAAATTGGTGCCCACCTGGAACTTCCATCCCCATTGACTAATGTTGACGGCTGTTCTGCGTACTCAGTGGAAAAAAGGTAAACATAAACCCTGCTAAAACCTTTTGATCTACAATGGTGACCTGCTTACATTATATGCTGATTCATTAGTGGCACAAACATTTGAATAACCAACCACTATCTGGCTGGATTAAGGCCCACTCCATGAGATGGAAGCCATGTCTGACACTACTCAAGTGGCCAAGAACCTATGACCAGGTAGGCCAAAGGTCTAGGAACTAATCAAATACTAAGGTCCTGCTAAAGGAACACTGCAACAAAATGACTCCTGGCAGCATTCTGCCATACTCATAGATCAGTGCCTCACTAAGCCATCAACAGAGAAACTTCTCCTGCAGTAGATAGAAACCAATATAGAGAACTACACTTAGAAAATATTCAGAGAGTAAGAGACCTCAAAAAACTCTGTCCAAAATGGAAGGTCTCCATCAAATCTATCCCCTCAAGGCTTGAAACTGCAGAAGAGAAGCAGAAAAATTGTAAGTGCCAGAGGGGATGGATGATACCAAGGACACAGTATCTTCAAGACACAACAGAATGGATACACAGAGACTATGGCAGATGAGGGAGGGAAAAACCATCAGAATATATAGTATAAAACAAATTTATTTTTCATTAAAAAAAGAAAAATTTTATTTTTGTTTTTGAGACAGGGTTTCTCTGTTTGGCCCTGAACATCTTGGAACTCCTTCTGTAGACCCAGGTGGCCTGGAACTCAGAGATTCAACTGCCTCCTGAGGGATTAAAGTCATGTGCCATCCTCATCTGGCAAGACATCCTAGAATTGGTTCCTGCTTAGTACTTTACAACATCTTAAAGGAAATGTGCAAACCACCACTAACTCTCTTTCATGAGTGTCTACAACTTCATTGCAGAACTTAGAACAGAAACATACAGAATAGGAGACTGTGGTGTGCATTCTTCCTCATCAATCAATAAAAAGGAAAAAGACACCAAAAGTAAAATGAGCACCAATGATTTCTGGCCTTGCTTTTAGCCCTTTAGTTCATTTTCATCTTATTAAACATCAGTTGAACTTAATATATATTTAAACAAAGGCAAGATTATCTTCTATAGACTATTTACCTACCAAGGAACTTTGAATCAATGTTCAGAATATAGATATTAAATAAATGTACCAAAACAAATGTCTACCAGTTATCTTTCCTTTGGCCTGCACTCTGTGGTATGAGTACTCATATTCATAGAGACTGTAATATCCTAGCATTATGAGTAAGTTGCCCAGAGGAGAAAATGATGTTAGTATTAAAGCAAGGCTTTGCAGAGCTGCAAATAAAGTCTTCTAAAAATTAATTTTATAAAATAACTAGTGGCTATTTTAAGAACTATTTGTACATTGTTTCACAATTTACATGAAATTTTTATACTTTAGAAATCCCTACTTTTTCCTCTTATAACATAGGTTTCTGTTTTTATACAATATATTCTGATTATGATTTCCGTCTTCCTACTCCTCCCAGCTCCTCCTCCCCTCCAGATTCATACTCTGCTGTGGGATAATGCTTTTATACACTGTAAAGATTTGTCACTCAAATTGGTTTAATAAAACACTGATTGGCCAGTAGCCAGTCAGGAAACAGAAGTGGGGTGACCAAACTAGGAGCATTCTGGGAAGAAAGAAGGATGGAGTCAGAAGGTGCCAGCCAGACACAGAGGAAGCAAGATGAGAATGGCTTACTGAGAAAAAGTACCAAGCCACATGGCTAAACATAGATAGAAAGATTGGTGAACTTAAAGTGTAAGAGTTAGTAACAAACCTGAGCTAATGAATGAGCATTGTTTTATGGATGAGCATTTATAAGTAATATTAAGCCTCCAAGTCAATTATTGGGGAACTAACTGCCAGGTATTTGAGAGTTGCTGGTGGGAGAAAAACTTCTGGATACAATACCCTTCCTGTCTTTCCTTAGAAAACAGGCATCAAAGGAATATTAATAGAATAATACAATAAAAGACAAACAAACTGAAATAAAAATAGAACAAAAGAACCAAACAAGAAAATAAGCCAAAGAAAAAGGACAAGAAATGCAAATAGGTATAGACACACACAAATTTACACACATAAGAATCTAATAAAAACACAAAGCCAGAAGTCATAATATATATGCAAAGGATCTGTAAGGAGGAGGAAGAGGAAAGAAAAGAAAGAAATGTCCTAACTTGACATTATGAGAGCAAGAATCTCCAAAGATGCCATTGAGTATTCTGTTGGCCATCTTCTGCTGGGCATGAAGTCTACAGTTAAGACTGGCTTGCTTCCACAGTGAGACTCCCTTGGGGAAAACTAATTTTTAATTTACAATTGGCTGTCAGTTGGAGATCACTAGCTTCTTGGTTAGGAACGGGGGCATGTGCCCACTTCTTTCAGTCTTAGGTCTCCATATGGAGAAGACCTGTGCAGGCCCTAAACTATATTACCAGTCTCTGTGAGTTTATATGTGGGCCAGACTTGTTATGTCTAGAAAGCCTTGATTGCCTGATGTCTTCCATACCTTTGGCTCTTACACTCTCTCTGCCTCTTCTTCTACAGAGTTCCCTAAACCTTGACAGTGGAGATTTGATGGAGACATCCCTTTTGGGGCTGAGACATTCCAGGTCCTCTCAAACCTGCATGTTGTCTAACTGTGGGGTTTTGTATTTGTTACCATTGGCTGCAGGAAAAAGCTTCACTGATGAGGGCTGAGCAAGGCACTGATTAGGCCTTAATCAAACCAAATATCCCACAAGATTTGTACTATTACACCAGGATATCTTGTGGGCAGGTCACCAGTGTAGGTAGAAGGGCTTGTAGTTGGGTTAGTATTTACCTTTTTCTTCTAGGGGTGTGCAGAATAACTTCCAGTACTATGAGCATAGGGTTAAAGGCTCTATGTAGATACCAGATCAACTTTTCCATGTTCAAGGAGTTATGTAGATATCCTCAGCATTAGGACCTTACCATCAGTTTGTGGAGAGCAACTAATAGCCTTGGCAATAGCCAGGATTGCTTAGGGGTTCCTATGAGATCTCTTTGGCCAAAAACTCAATTAGATGCAACCCATTCTTGGCACTGGAAATTTACTTGGTGGTAAAAAGAATCCAGTCCTCTAGAAGAGCAACCAGTGCTCTTAGCCACTGAGCAATCTCCCAAGCTCCTTATCAAAACATTTTTAATAAAAAAATTTATTGGCTGATTGATTTACTTATGTAGTGTATGAGTCTGTCTGTCACCTGTGTTGTTTGTCTGTCTATAGATTCATTATTAATGTGTTCCAGGGAACACCTGTAGAGTCAGAACTTATTTTTTCCTTACACTATGGGGGATCTGGAGATAAAACTAAAGTTGCCAAGTTTGATGGCAAGTCCATTTAGCCATTGACCTATATTTTCAGTTCTTAATATTTTTAATTGACTATATAATTAGGTTTTACAAAGATTTAAGAGAAGAAATCAGTAATGCAGAGAAAAATAAATTGTGAACGTTAAGTTGAATAAAAAAGAGAAAGTTCAGCACTTTACCCATTTACCCTAAGGTGACTGACTTCTATTTTCTGAGTGCAATAATGCTGGGACTCTCTTCCATGCTGTTGTTTGCCAAATGGATCCATACAGCATCCTGGCTATCATACATCTCTTGCTCAGAAGGAAGACATGTGTCTAAAGATACTTTAAAAATTAAAAAAAAAAACCTAGATGATTACTTTGAAGCATTTTATTTGAAACTGACTACAGAAAATGCAATTCCAATTTCATGTAATTAGAAGTTATTTTAATTGTATGAACTACAGCCCATATTTCTTTGACAATGACAGATAATATCCTTCTCTTTATGTTGTATTGGAAACTGTGATGGTAAATGACTTTTAAATCCAATGAGCTCGTTTTCTCATCTCTGCAGTTCTTCTCACACTCTAATCACAGAATAATAATGCCGGGGGTGGGGGGGAGTGGATCATAATGGTGCCATAAACATAGAATCATAAATGTATGCTTTCAATGAAGTTAATGCCCCTTCATGATGAATCCATCCTGTTTAGAAGCCCAATGTTCACATACTACATCTGCTTAATTTTCATTATCAAGAATTTTCTCTGAGGAAAAGTTTCAGGCTGAAGGTTTTCATAAGTATGTATTTGGGAGCATTGTTTTGGTTCATAAAACTCCCCATCCCAGCCAGGGAAACAGGTAGATCTTCAGACCTATATCCTCCCTCCTCTCCTCCAAATTAAATAATACTCTAATTTCATTCCAGCTCTGTAGCAGACCCCATGCTTCAGTCTCACTTCCCTCTCTGCTTCCATCTTAATAATAACACAAAGCCTGAAAATAAGATTTAGGGAGAATCAAAATTCCAAAGTTCCCATTTCCTCATTTCTAATTCTTAGCATTACCCAGTCCCAAGTATGTCACACCAAGGCTGGACTAAAGAAGCATCTGTGCATTAAATATACTGCCTGTGTCTGATAAAATAAATTAACACTTGAAGATTAAAAGGTTAGAGAATTAACATTTCATTTCAATAGTAGTTTACATTCTTCTAACTTTAATGGCATCTTGTAAAAAATTCATATAATGTAAAAAGTTGTAACTACCTCATTATGTGACTAGAGCATATTATAAAACATTATACATTGTGATTCCATTTTGATAAAACAAACATATATGCATATTATGATTTTATTCCCATATATACACAAATAATCAGTATTAAGATATCAATAATTATTCCTTTGAATGGAAGAAATTAATTCAGAAAAAACCTATTTTTTCTGAATAATCTACAATGGGTAATAATACTTTTATAGGAATGCTATTTCAAATTTTTTAAATTATACTAAAATCAGATAGTCAAATAGGCATTATACTGTGATTTTTAACCCTCTCCAGCTTTCCCACATGTTTTTCTTCCTAATGAGCCAGGCCTATTGGTACTGACTCTAAGAAAAATATTCTTTCTTTAAAAAAAAAAAAAAGAAAGAAAGAAAAAAGAAATTTTTATTCGTTTTACATATTTACACACATATTGCACATACATGATCCCCTGTCATCTCTCCAACTCTCCCCCTGCAGTCTTTCCCTCCCACATACCCCCAATACCTTCCTCCAAAAGGGTAAGGCCTCCCAAGGGGAGTCAGCAAAGCCTGGTACATTCAGCTGAGGCAAGACCAAGTCCCTCTCCATGGCATCAAGATTGAGCAAGGTGTCCCACTACAGGTAATGGGCTCCATAAAGCCAGTTCATGCACCAGAATAAATGTTGATCCCACTGCTTGGGGCCCCTCAAACAATCTAATCTACACAACTGTCTCCCTTATGTAAGGGCCTAAATCAAGTCCCATGCAGGCTCCATAAATATCAGTCTAAAGTCCATGAGTTCCCATGAACTTGGTTCAGTTGTCTCTGTAGATTTCCCTGTCACAATCGTTACCCCCCTCCATGCTCATATAATCCCTCTTCCCTCTCTTCAACTGGGGTCCTAGAGCCTTGCCTGGTGCTTGGCTGTAGATCTATATCTATATCTATATCTACTCCCACATTTACTGGATGAAGACTCTATGATGACTATTAGGGTATTCACCAATATGGTTACCAGGGTAGGCCAGTTCAGGTACCCTCTTCACTATTGCTAGTAGTCTAAACTGGAATTATCTTTGTGGATTCCTGGTATTTTCCTAGCAACAGGATTCTCTAAGGCCTCATAATATGTCTCTCTATCAAGAAATCTCCTTCATTGCTCTCCCTATCCATCCCTCCCACTTTTTGACCTTCCTGTTTCCTCATGTTTGCATTCCCCATCTCATCCTATGTATTGCCTCCCTTCCACCCAGTTTACTCCAGAGATCTTATCTATTTCTCCTTCCCAGAGCAATCCATACATCTTTCATAGGGTCCTCCTTGTTAGCTAGCTTTTCTGAAGCTGTGGGTTATAGTCTGGTTATTCTTTACCTCTAGTAACTACTTATGAATGAGTATATACCATGTTTATCCTTCTGGATCTGGATGATATTTTCTAATTCCATCCATTTGCCTGCAAATTTCATGATGCCATTTTTTTACAGCTAAGTAATACTCCACTATGTAAATGTACCACATTTTCTTTATCCATTCTTCAGTTGAAGGACATCTAAATTGTTTCCAGGTTCTGGCTATTATGAATAATACTACTAACAACATAATTGAGCAAGAAATTTTGTGGTGTGATTGAGCATATCTTGGGTATATGCCCAATAGTGGTGGTATCATTGGGTCTTGAGGTAGAGTGATTCCCAATCTTCTGAAAAAACACCATACTGATTTCAGAGTTGCTGTACCAGATTGCACAGTGGAGAAATGTCCCCCCTTTTCCACATCCTCTCCAATATAAGATGTCATCAGTGTTTTTGATCTTAATCATGTGTAAGATGGCTCCCCAGAGTCATGACAGTTTTATGCCAATATCAAGCTATTTGTATTACTGTAACTCTGTAGTAGAGCTTAAAGTCAGAGATGATGATGCCTCCAGAAGTTGCTTTATTGTAAAGGATTGCTTTAGCTATCCTGGGTTTTTTGTTATCCATATGAAGTTGAGTATTGTTCTTTCAAGATCTGTAAAGAATTGTGTTGGGATATTGATAGGGATTGCATTGAATCTGTAGATTGCTTTTGGTAGGGTTGCCATTTTTATTATGTTGACTCTACCAATCCATGAGCATGGGAGATCTTTCCATTTTCTGATATCTTTAATTTCTTTCTTCCAAAACTTAAGGTTCTTATCATACAGCTCTTTAACTTGCTTGGTTAGAGTTACCCCAAGGCATTTTACATTATTTGTGGCTATTGTAAAGGGTGATGTTTCCCTGATTTCTTTCTCAGCCTGTTGATTATTTGTATATAGGAGAACAACAGATTTTTTTTTAGTTAATCTTGTATTCTTTCACATTACTGAAGGTGTTTATTAGCTGTAGGAGTTTCCTGGAAGAATTTTGGGGGTCACTTATATATTCTATTATATCTTCTTGCAAAAAGAAATAGTTTGATGACTACTTTTCCAATTTTTATTGTCTTGATAACCATTATATTGTCTTATTGCTCTAACTAGAACTTTTGAGAACTATACTGAATAGATACGGGAAGAGTGGGCAGCCTTTTCTTGTTCCTGATTTTAGTGGAATTGCTTTAAGTTTCTCTCCATTTAATTTGACATCGGTTGTCAGTTGCTGCAAATTGCCTTTATTAGGATTAGGTTTGTTCATTGTATTTCTAATATCTCCAAGACTTTACCATGAAAGGTTGTTAAATTTTGCCAAAGGCTTTTTCAGCATCTAATGAGATAATTATGTGGGTTTTTTTTTTCTTTCAGTTTGTTTATATGGTGAATAATATTGACAGATTTTGTTATGTTGAATCATTCCTGCATCTCCAGGATGAAGCCTACTTGATGATGTTAGATGATCTTTCTTTTTGTTCTTATGTGTGTTTTGGGATTCAGTTTGCCAGTATTTTATTATCTTTGCATCAATGGTTATGAGAGAGATCAATTTATAATTCTTTCTTTGTTGTGTCTTTGTGTGGTTTGAGTAGCAGGGTAACTGTAGCCTCATAAAAAGAGTTTGGCAATGTTCCTTCTCTTTCTGTTGTGTAGAACAATTTGAGAAGTATTGGTTTTATCTCTTTTTTGAAATTCTGGTAGAATTCTGCATTAAAACCATCTGTCCCTGGGCTTTTTTTTGTTTTGGTTGAGAAACTTAGTAAGTGCTTCTATTTCCTTAGAGGTGATGAGTTTGTTTGAATTGTTTACCTGGTCTTGATTTAATTTTGACATGTGGTACCTATCCAGAAAATTGTCCATTTCTTTTAGATTTTCCAATTTTGTGCAGTACAGGTTTTTGAAATATGACCTGATAATTTTCTGGGTTTTCTTGATGTCTGTTTTTATGTTTCCCTTTTCATTTCTAATTTTGTCAATTTGAATAGCCTCTCCTTGCCTTTTGGTTAGTTTGTATAGGGTTTATCTATATTGTTGATTTTCTCAAAGAACCAACCCTTTTTTTTTTAATTGATTCTTTGTATTGTTCTCTATGTTTCTATTTTATTGATTTCAGCCTTCAATTTGCTTATTTCCTGGTGTCTATTCCTCCTGGGTGGGTTTGCTTGTTGTTGTTGTTGCGGAGTTTTCAGATATCCTGTTAAGCCAATAGTGTGAGCTTTAACTTCTTTGTGTAGGCATTAGTGCTATGAACTTTCCTCTTAGTACAGCTTTCATAATGGCCCATAAGTTTGGGTATGTTGTACATTCATTTTCATTGAATTCTAGGAAGTCTTTAATTTCTTTCTTTCTCCCTTAACACAGTGGTGGTTCAGTTGAGTATTATTCAGTTTCCATGAGCTTGTAGGCTTTTTGTAATTGGTGTTGTTGTTAAATTCTAACTTTAACCCTTAGTGATCCAATAACAGGGGTTATTTCAGTTTTTTGTTTTGTTTTGTTTGTTTCATATATATTGAGATTTTCTTTATGACCAAGTATATGGTCAACTTTAGAGAAGATTCCATGGAGTGCTGAGAAGAAAGTATGTCCTTTTGTATTTCAGTAGAATTTTCTGTAGATGTCTATTAAGTCCATTTGTGTCTTAACATCTATTAGGTACTTTATTTTTCTGTTAAGTTTCTGTCTGGCAGACCTGTCCACTGGACAAATGGGTGTTGAGGTCTCCCAGTATTAGTGTATGGGGTTTGATGTGTGATTTAAGCTTTACAAATGTGGGTAGCCTTGCATTTAGGGCATAAGTGTTCAGAAGTGAGACTTCATCTTGATGGATTTTCCCTGTGATGAATATTTAATGTTCATTCTGATCTCTTTTGATTGATTTTAGTTTGGAGTCTATTTTGTTAGATATTAGGATACCTACACCAGCTTGCTTTTTAAGTCCATTTGATTGGAAAATCTTTTCCTAGACCTTTACTCTTAAGTAGTATCTGTCTTTGAAGTTAAGATGTGTTTCTTGTATGCAGCTGAAGGATGTATCCTGTTTTTTTCCTCATTTCAAAATTTAGTTTCATTGTCATTTATGGCTTTAAAAACATACATGGCATGGCTATAAAGTAATGAGACAGGTTTTCATGTTTGGCTTGGTTTATTGAGTCTCATTAATATACCCTGTCTCAAGTAAGAAGAAATATATGCATTCACTATATGATCATCAGTTTTGTTACTTAAAATTTAGTAAGTGCCAGTGGAGCACAAGGCACATATATAACACAGAACTGTACAGTCTCTATGTTGTTGACTATTATTTACATAGATTTCTAAAAGATTACATTAAAGCTTGTATTCACCTAACCCTCAGGTGGTCTATCAGGTGGTCAATGACCAAGCATCTGGTTTTGGAGTGTAAGGGCAAACTCCAACCCAGCAGCTATTGGTTGAACAGCAAAATGTTCAGTTGATCCAAAGAGCAATGCCACCGACATGGGGAGTGCAAACCGTGCCCATTTTTAACTTATAAATATTGCTGGGTCCACTGATCGCAAATAGCCCAGCAACCATTTTCCAAGGGACTTCTAGCAACCAGGGAACCACAACAGTTGTACTAAATACCAGTTTTGTAACTGAGACTGAGTCGGGGAAAAGCAGCTCAGCTCATTGCTCATGAGTGGAGCGCAGGCAGGAGCTGACATCAGGCGGGAATACTTCCAGCTGGACAATCACCATGTACCACTGCTACCCTCCCATTCAAATGCAATAATTTGCCAAAAGGAAGAAGAAATGAAGGAAGCAAATGGTTTACATGTTTATGAAGGGAAATTGAAGTCATGGAGAATCTATCCCGCCAATGAGGAACCACAAACACCAGCAATGAGGATACAAGTGAAAGTGAAATACAGGTGGGAAGTCTTTTAAATGGGACAAAGTGCAGTGACTCAAGTCTACCTCCTTCAAACTCAAGGAAAATCCAAAGTGAGACGAATCAGTGCTCACTAATCAGTAATGGGCCATCCTTGGAATTAGGTGAGAACGGGTCATCTGCTAAACAGAACTCAGAATGAATGGATCCTGTTTTCTTATCTATTCTGTTTGCCTGTGTCTTTTTATAAGTGAATTCAGTCCATTGATATTAAAGGATATTACCTATCAGTGACTGTTAATTTCTGTTATTTTTAGGTGGTAGTGTGTGTGTATTTCTTCTTTGGGACTTGCTGGTGTGGGATTAACTATTGCTTGTTTTTCATGGTTGCATCTAACTTCCTAAGTTTGGATTTTTTACTTCTAATGCTTTCTGTAGGGCTGGATTTGTGGATAGGTAATGGTTAAATCTGGTTTTGTCATGGAATATCTTGTTTACTCCATTTATACTGATTAAAAGTTTTGCTGGGAGTAGTACTCTGGGCTGGCATCCATGGCCTCTTAGTGTCTGCATAGCATCTGTCTAGGATCTTCTGAATTTCAGAGTTCCCATTGAGAAGTCTGATCTAATTCTGATAGGTCTGGCTTTAAGTATTTGGCCTTTTTCCTTTGCTGCTCTTAATATTATTTCTTTAAAATATATATGTATATATATACATATATATTTCAACAGATATACTTTTCCAGCACCAGGGTGAAGGCAAGCAAGAACTAGGGCACTTTAAGAAACTGAAAATTCAAGAACTCAAATTTCCTTGCTTCTAACTTTTAGTGTTACCCAGTCACAGGCAGGATATCACAGGCATAGTTGATGGACTAGAGAAGCCATCTGTGCAGTAAATGCATTGCCTGTGTCTGGTGAGATGAAATAGTTAACAAAATTCACACTTAAATAAATCAGGAAGATAGTAACTAAGGCGCAGATGTTTACAATCTTCTAGCACTGTTGTATAAACATGATCTGTCAAGAAAACAATGTCTGCTGGGCTGTCTCTCACATCCACAAAATCAAATCAAGACTTTGACAACAGTGTGTTGAACATTTACTGTGCATCAGGTCTCTGCTTAACACATTCATTTTCCCATTTAACACACACACACACACACACACAAAATAAACAGGAGGCTATCATTTTCATTTTATAGATTAGAAAATTGTCACTCCAAAATATTTAGTGACTCATGTTACACACAAAGCAAGCTTATATATACTTCGAATTCTTCAAAACTATAGCTGCTTTCAAACCTTCAACTGAGACCATCCAGAAAAATGACAGCACTACTAAAACAAAGAGGTAGGTGGGGAAATGTAGTCTAGAACCTCACACAGGTGCATTTTATTCAATTATCCTATAACTGCTGGAGAGAAGACATACCAGTCTAATCACTAAAGTGTAGTACTATTTTTTAAAGTAGATTTGAATAGCAGTTAACAAAACTACAAGCACTAGTAGAAATTTTAATAATTTTATCCTAATAAACTAGGAAAATTAGTTTACTGATGCAAAATTAGAAATCACATGAGAACACTAACAACCTATTTTTATTTTAAATTATCCAGCATATCAAAAGAACAAAAATTCCTTCTTGGCTGGTGTTTCTACTAAAGACATTACACCTAAATGTCCATAACTGTCATTCTTACTCAGAATTACTGTTTCTCACTACAAGAGCTCAAGATCTGCTTTTTTTTTCTACTTTGGCCTACCATCTATGACCTTTCAAGTCTCCCTGAAATCAAATTGCCAAATCCTGTTTTCTCTTTACAGAGCATCTCCTAATACTTCTAATATGATTTAGACTGACAAGGCTGAGCTACAATTTTCAATAACATATCTGCAGATGAAAAAAAAGGCTTGCCAGTGGAGCACTCTAGTAGGTTTCCAGTTGGAAATCCCAGGCTACAGAGGTTCCTTCCCCATTGCTGAGTGCTGTGGAGTTATGCTTTTGTACGCTGTAAATGTTTGTCACTCCTACTGGTTTAATAAAACACTGATTGGTCAAGTAGCTAGACAGGAAGTAGAGATGGGGCAAGAAGACTAGGAAAATTCTGGGAAGAGGAAAGCCAGAGAAGCAGTTGCTAGCCAGATATAGAGAGGAAGCAGGATGAGAATGCTACAGTGAGAAAAGGTAAAAATACATTTGGCTAAACATAAATAGAATTATAGGTTAGCATGAAATGTAAGAGCTAGTTAACAATAAGCCTGAACTACTGGTCTAGCAGTTACTATAATATTAAGCCTCTGAGTTGATGACCAGCCAGGAGTGAGAAACAGAGAAACCTTCAACTACAGGCCTAAGTAAATTAGTTTTTAAAATCTTCTACCATGAGGCAGGGGAGATGCCTCAGTGAGTAAAGTACATGTTGTAAAAGCATGAAGCCCTGAGTTCAGATCCCACACACCCACACACCAGGTGAGCATAGTGGTGTTTGCCTGTAATGCACTAGAAGGTAAAGACAAGTGAATCCTTGGGATCATTGTCCATCCAGTCTAGCCAAAATGGCTAGCTCTAAGTTAGTGGGTGGAGAATGATAGAGGAAAAAAATTACTCAAGGCCAACCTCTGTCCTCCATATGTAAATATACAAACAAAGATGCCTGCACAATGTTGTATGATGAGACTTGTCCTAAGAAAGTGCAACACGCACATCTACTCCTCCCCTCTCCCCAAATTGAGAGCCCATGATAGACCAAAGAACAGACATCACCAAAGTCCAACTTGGTGAACCAATGAGTTTTATTGGTATAACTTACATGAATATGAGTGAAGGGTTACTTACAGGAGCATAAATGACTCCAAGACAGTAGCATCACCAACACCCATCCTGGCACAAGTGACAACTCACGAAGCTTAGAACCTGAACACACTTCATAGTCTGCAGGCAGCGCAACAGATTGGAGGGTGTCCTTTCCAAGTGGCTCAATTGGTCTACACCTCTCCTAGGCAGGCTGGCTGGTTTCTGCTCCTTCCAGGCAGCTGGTCTGGTCTCAGAGTCTTCTTTGTAACTTAGCTTGTCTGACTCTCTACAGCTTTTACTGTTCATTCTGGGATGGAGGGGCCTAGTGAATTTAGTGAGACTCAGGTACCTCCTGAAGCTATTTTGAGTTATTTATCTCTTCTCTTAAGGATAGATATGTTTCTATCTCAGAGGAAACTGTTGCACAACACTCACATACGTGTATACACAGACCATACACACACACACACATGCATGTAACACACTTATTATTAAAGTTCTATAGCAGATTGGACTGGAGAACATCTCACCTTCAGTCCTTTGGCTATAACACTTTAACATTCTCAGTTCTACTCTTGGATTCAGTATAGCATCCATCTCTTTCTTTGTCCAGTTCACTAGTCACCAGTACAGATAACTTATCTTTTGTAATGATATTTATGAATGTTTATAAGTTAACATGAATATATTGAAACCAATTCAAAATTTGTATGAGTTATAATCGTGTTTGAGGACAAATATCTAACTAGAGAAATGCATATTTATAAAGAAAACATGAGAATAAAATGTGAAACAATTTTATAGAAATTTTATTTCTCCTAGCTACCATTTTATATTTTATAATCCTAAAATATGACTGTATTTCATTTCAGAAATAAAATTAACAGCAAAATAGTCTATTTTATATATCTCTAGCTTTTGTTTTACTGGATTCATTAATATCTTACATATGGAATTAAACACTATGTTTTTTTTGGGGGGGTTGGTTTTTTTTGTTTGTTTGTTTTTTTACCAATTCCTTTCTGTTCCAAATGTAGAATAAAACAAGAAACAGCCTTTGTCACTGGAGAAGTGTCTAACTCCAGGCAGATCCTGAACTCCCACTCAGACCACTTTTTAGGACTGACATAAACTTCCTATAGCTGATCTTTGACCATTTTCTTTTTTAAATGAAATAAAATTTAGAAATAATGAAGATTTTTTTACCCTTGTCTCAAATCTAGACACCCTGAAAAAGAAGCCCAGCTTCTACGCCCATTGCAAGATCCACAAAAGCCTTGAAGGACCCCATCATTTCTTACCCTGATCTCTCTCTCTTCCTACCTTTCCTACACAGTTTACTCTCAAGAATGCTCCCTACTAAGCCTGGACACATTGTCTTCTGTTGATCTTTCTTTGCATCTGCTTCCTGGAACATTTACTTTCTCATCACTGTTTCATGTGCTTCTACATTTAATTCTATATTCTCTCTCTCTCTCTCTCTCTCTCTCTCTCTCTCTCTCTCTCTCTCTCTCTCTCTCTCTCTCCCCCCAATAGAATGGCACAATTTTTAAAAATTTTAATTAGGAGAACCGTTAGAGACATGGATCCATTGTTCTCTAACACTATCTATAAAATAAGAAAATTACAAATGGGTTCAAAGTCTTTCCAAGTGTGAGTCTGCATTTACAATGTGACAGCTGTACTCCTTGGGCTGGCTCACATACAGTTCTTAATATAAATTTTTTTTCTATTAGGAAATATAGTGAAGAAATGGAAGTAGCAAATAGTTCTGCCTGATGAATCCATTAAAAATGGTAGGTTAAACTTGATTGAATGTTGAAAAGAGAGGATTCTAGACATAGTCAACTTGAGAAAAGTCAAATCTGAGAAGTAAAATATGATATAAAACATAGAAATACAGTATGGATACAGATTGAAAAATTTCAATAATCTGATTCAGTGGGTCAATAAAAGATAAAAACTAGACAAAGAGATGCAGCTGTCTATCAGTAATTCATTAATTGATAAAGATGAGAATCATCCAGCAGTGTTGAAATCATTAGATGAGAGACTGTTGGGAAATAGTAGTCTGGCATTATTTACATAACAGAATTCTCTCATAGAACACTTACTAATCTACAAAGGAGAAACTGTACCTTTATGAAAGAAATGTTGCACAAGCTACCTTACCCAAGTGGTGAAGATTACTTTTAATGCCTCCAGATATGATGAAATCAGAAGCAAACCATGCCACCTATGTAGTATTCTTGTTAATAAAATATTTGTAATTAGATCACAAAAAATGATCAAAAATATCTGGGTAATATACATTCTTCAAGGCAACTAGACTAAACTCTTCAAAATGTTTTTGTCATATAACACATGAAAAAGAACTTCTGAATTAAAGACTGAAAATATATAATGACCAACTGCAATATGAGAACATTGAGGTTTTTAAGCTATAATCTGGAAAATAATTTATAATTTGAAGAATATTTGAAGGAAATTTTAGCAATTAAAAAATTTAGCATATACCCTACGTCAGACATCATTAGTTACCATACTATGTTTTTGCTTTCTGTGTTTAATTGCTGGGTTTGTTTGGTTTGGTTCAGTGTGGTTTTGGGAAAAGGTCTCAGAGTGTAGCCTATGATGGTCTCCAACTGACAATCCAGCACCTTAGTTTCCTAGGCCCTAGAAATACAAGTATTCAACAGTATGCCTGGTTGCATTGCATTTTAAATTTCTAGGAATGACAATGACATTGTGGAATTATAAAGAAACATCATCTTTAGGCAGAAAGTACTGAGTACAAAGGCGTAATAGCAAGATGTTCAAGTCTGCTTTCTAATGACTCAAGAAGTAAAGAAAAATAGAGGCTCTCCACTCTGAACACAGTAGTCAGATGGTGACAGAGGATAGAAAAAAATGTTATAAAGTATTAAAATTTGTACATCCAAGTGAAGGCAAAGCAGGGGCACAGTGTGGTAATACTTGAACATTTCTGAAGATCTAAAATTTTTTCAGAACAAAAGATTGGGGAAAACAAGATATACGTAAACATGCATTAAACCAAGTAGTCCAAGTAATCCTGACTTCAGAATCACTTCCCACACCAGAGGGATGTTCACCAAATGAAAATAAAAATGTTGAAAAGTCCCTGTGGAGTGACTATAGATTAAGTAGTCAGCCTTATCAAACGTTAATATTCTCTTTCCTGCTCTCTCTCTCCTCTCTCTATCTCCTCTCCTCTCCTCTCTCTCTCCCCTGTCTCCCTCCCTCCCCTTCTCCCTTCCTCCCCTCCCCCTTCTCCCCCCTCCCTTTCTCCCCCCCTCCTTGCCTGAATGAAAATGCTCACTGTCCTATCTAAGCACAAAAGCAGACTTTGGAGCACATGGACTCCATCACCAGAGGCATTATGAACTGGTATGAACTGGTATTTGCTCAGATTTGTTATGTTTATTTACTTACTCCTTTGAAGAAAAATATTTGCCTTTTGAAACAAGATTCCTTGAATTCACAGGAAAACAAAACTAGTCCTGCAAGTCTGACTGTGCAGTGTAGGACTTAAATAAATACACACTTTGGAATCTTAAAAAGTGCCCTACAAGAAACATAGGCCTTTAGCTTTATAAGCTAAAAATTAGTTTTCAAATGCTGCACAATCCTCAGTTGCCTGGATTTCAGCATAAAGGAAACATTTACGTTTTCACTGGAAGTCATAACTGACCTTGGGTGCCACAGGCAGCATTTCTGCTGAACCAAAGGACAACAGGCCTTTACATCAACTATCATTTGTAAGGTTAGGGTATTCTGATGGAAAAGAGGAACCCAGCCTTTCACCATGCAAACAAACCTTAAATATGAAGGTCAAAGACAGCCAGAGGTGGCCAACACCAAAGAACTGAAGCCTCTTCGAAGCAGGCTTCTCTTTTGAAAAGAGTGCTTTTAGCTACATAAAACACTGTGGTTCCTAAGGTGATGCTGATAACACTGTCAATCATTGTGGTGTCTAGATGACACTGTGCAGTTTCAAAAGTACCTTGCAATGTTGGAAGGTTGAGTTTGTTTCTCCATTAAATTGCTTTAGGTGTCAGCTATAGCTGTGTTCACTGAAGAAGACACAGTCAATCTGCGAGAAACTAAGAATCCAACATTTCTTGCCTTAAATTTCTACATGTTCCCTCACAACCACCTGTGCATGAATCACAATCTCTTCCTCAGAGTGGAAAATTCATTAGTCCTTGGGGTGGGCCATGACCTTCACTTAAGCAATGCCATTCACTGAAGCGTTTTCCACTTTCAAGGGAAGCACTTTATTTGTCTTTCCCTTCTTTAATTAATTTGTTAGGAATGAAGATTTTCTTATAAAATGCTGTGAAGATATTTTCTCAGAAATCCACAGCAAGCATGAACTACAAAGCCTGCCACTTACCTCTCCCAGAAACTATTTTTCATAATATTATTCTAACCATCAACCACATTTTGATAATAATTTTGAGGTTTTATTTACTTATTTATTTAATGTATATCTGTGCATTTAGAGGCCAGAAAAGGGGGTCAGATCCTCTTGGACTAGGGTTACAGATAGTTGTGAACATGGGTACTAGGAATCAAACTTGGGGCCCCTGAAGTCAACCAGTGCTCTTAACCACAATAATCTCTCCAGTTACAACAGCATATTTTTTTTATTCAAAAACTGGAAAATTGGGCTTTGGGAGGTCTTTCTATGTTTCTTAATTTTATTTAATGTTTTTACTCAGTTTGTTTACCAACCTTTGAATTTCTTAATTTTACTAATAGTAAATTAAATGTTTCAGGTATAGAATTCACCAAAGTTAATTAAACTCTTCCTTTGAAAGCATAGATTAAAACCAGATGTAGTAGTGTGGGCCTATAATCCCAGCTACTTGTAAAGTAGAGTAAAGCCTGAGGTGACCCTCAACTGACACATAGGCCCCATTTAAAATAATAATAATTATTAAATTGAACTGAAAACAGCTCATCTGTAATCTCAGGAGGAGGAAAGAAGAATCAGGAGTTCAAGGTCATCCTCAACTACACAGTGGATGAGATGAGAATGGAAAGAGAGAGAGAGAAAACAGGAAAAAAAAAAAAGAAAAGTTATTTAGATTAGTCACATATCTTCTGCAGCAGGGAAACCCATAGGAATCATCTTTTCCCAAATGGACTCTCTCTGCTTATTGTCTTAAGAGATTTAGTTACAAAAGAAAGATCACTAATAACAACATGACACAGCCAATTCTAAGCTGTCTTGAAATCTTCTCTGCCAAGAACATGAATCTACAATGTTATGGGACTATGTTCTGGTACATTTTAATATTTGTCCCTCCTACTGGTTTAATAAAATGCTGATTGGCCAGAGGCAAGATAGGGCTACCAGACTAAGAAAACTCTGGGAAGAGAAAGAGCGGAGCAGAGATGCCAGGCAGATACAAAGGAAACAAGACCATAATGCTGCTCTGAGAAGGTACTAAGCCACTTGGCTAACCTTGGGTTAGCTTAAAAGTAAGAGCTAGCAAGTAATATGCCTGAGCCATAGGCCAATCACCACAAAATTAACATAAACCTTTGTATGATTATTCGGGGCTAAACAGCAGTGGGGCTGCAAGCAGGTCTGACCTCAGGGCTAGGCTGGAAAGGCCAGGCCAGAAACTTCTTATTACACTACAACTCTTTAATTCAGATACTTGGGCAAGAACAGAGAACAACCATGTTCTTTGCCAAAATACCACAAGAATAGTCTCAATTATTCATGTCCTCTAAAATTTCTTGATCCAGGTTGTCATAGTCTACATTGTTCTCAGAACTGCTGTCTCCCATATTCCTAGGAGGATGTTCCAGTAAGTCTCATTTAGAGCATTCAAACACTTTCCTGATGCAGAGTCCCAAAGTCCACAATCTGCCAAAAGCATCATGGTCCAAGACTATCACATGCATACCCCAAGGATGGTACCAACTTCTGTCATAGTGACTGTGTATGTCTATGAAGAGACACTGTGACCAGGGCAACTTATTAAAGTAGGCATTTAATTAGGGCTCACTTGCAGTTTCAGAGTTAGTCCATCACCATCGTGTTGGGATTAAGGAAGCCAGCAGGCAGGCATGACACTGGAACAGTAGCTAAGAGCATATATTGAGAGAGAGAGAAGTGGGGGGCTTGGCCTGGTGTAGGCTTTGAACCTCAAAGCTCACCCCTAGTGGCACAACCTCTCCAACTAGGCCATTCCCCCTCCAATAAGACCACACCTCCTAGTTCTTCCCAGCAGTCCAACAACTGAGAACCAAGCATTTAATATACAAGCCTATGGATGGCCATTCTCATTCAAACTACTACACATAGTACTGATAAGAAAGACTTAGAGAAAATAATCTTTCTACCATTATGTAATACCAAAACAAAGGCTAGTTTTGTTTGCAGAATTAAATTTTTTAAATGCTAGGTATTTAGTGTTAGCTTCTGTGGTTTAATTTTACAGAAGGATATGTTTAATTACTGCTCTATTGCTGGGAAGAGACACCACAACCAAAGCAACTCTTATTTAAAAAATAAAAACGAAAAACACTTCATTGGGGGCTTGCTTACAATTTCTGAGGCTTAGTCTGTCATCATCACAGTGAGAAGCATTATGACACATAGGCACAGTAGTGACATAGTGGAAAGCTACATCCTGATCCTTAAGCAGAGAGAGGGGGAGAAAGAGAGAATACTCAGGGATTAGCAAGGGATTTTGAAATCTCCAAGCACATCCCCAATGACACACTTCTTCCAACAAGGCCACGCCTCTTACTTTTTCTAGTCCTTTCAAATAGTGCCACTCCCTGGTGACTAAGCATTCAAATATGTGAACCTATGGGGCCATTCTCTTTCAAACAACCACAGGATATAAGTATGTTGGATAATTCTCTTTAAAAGTGTTTGACACAGTGTTTCACCTGCCTTCAGGTCATAGTAATAGTAGAAGAAAACACAGCTGGTGTATTTAATCCCTGTTCTTCCTCTGTTATCTCAGCATCATCAGGTAGGATCCACCACTGTTTTTATGTTGTAGGTTAGGGAGATAACTCCTGTTTGATGTGACCAATGGCATCACAAAGCTGTACTGATGGATTAGCTCCCACACTTTTATGTACTGCATCTATCACAGGCTGGAACCAATTTTGCCTCTTTAATTTCTTATTTTTCTCACATCTCATACTAGCTATGATTATTACAATTTCACGCACATACAGATAAAGCTCTGCAGCCTTCGTATAGACAAAGGCATTAAAGAGGTGCCTTTTTCATTACCCATATTAGTTTATTAACTTTGATGAACAGTGGGTGACCTCAGAACAATGTCATAGCAGGAAAAAAGGAAGTGAAAACAGAATGGTTCACAGTGCTCTTGCCCATTATCAGAACACCTTGCTTAGAGTAGGAAAAAAATCCTTTCACTCACCTAAAATTTTAAGCAAGAATATGAATACAAAGGAGGGATGCATTGTTGTTCATGTGTGTACTTGTGTGTGGGCATATGTGTGTGCTTGTGTGTGTGAATTTGGTTAGAGTATAATGTTCCTGTCTTAAAGGTTCACATGAATATAGGTACACCTAGTACATAGGAGACACTGTGAAAAATGTGGTGAAAATGTTCTCTTGTATGCTGTAAATAAAGGACTGTTTCGGCTTATGTAGAGCACCATAGAAGTGGGTGGAGGATCAGAGCACAGGCAGGTAGAGAAGGGTGGAGTTAGTCAGTCTCCATCCAACCCCCGAAGAAGACAGACATGTAGAGGTACTGGCTCAGCCATGGGCTGAGCCACGTGGTAGGAAGATTAATGGAAATGGGTTGAATTAAGATGAAAGAGCTAGCTAGTAATGTGCTTAAGATATGGGCCAAACAGTATAAAGTTAATATAAGCATGTGATCCATTTCTTTGGGGGACAAAAGCCGTGGCACGCCAGGTTCCAAACCTCCGGGCCAAAACAAGCCCTGGGAAAACTTACTACAACAGAAAAATTATCAGGTAAAATAATAATAATAATCATCTTGGGACTAGAGAGATGGCTCGGCGGTTAAGAACATTGACTGTTCTTCCAGAGGACCTGAGTTCGATTCCCAGCATCCACATGGCAGCTAACAACTGTCTGTAATCCCAAGATCTGACACCCTTACACAGTTATACATGCAGGCAAAACATCAATTCACATAAAATAAAATAACAATCTCTAAAACTTTCTTCAAATATAATGAAATATAAAATAATTTCTCCAAATCATTAAAATCAAAATAATACTTAACTTCTCACTAGACATGCCCATATTATTTCTATTTTAACAAGGTCAAACAATGTTCATTTAATAACCACCTACTCTAATTTTCATGAAAGAGAAGACATCCCAACCAGATGATTGAATGGTTTATTTGCAGAAACCTGGGAGAAGCAAAAGAAATCCAAATAATATAATTATAATATAGTAACTGAGAGTCTTCTCACGCTTGGATGCCAGCACTGTTCTAAATATTTTAAGTATGAGTTGCTGTGCAGAAAACAAATGATAAAAGTTAGAAACATGAAAATAGCAAGGTGAACAGAGGACTAACCGTAGAAAAGTGAAACAATGACAAACTGTGTGTGGGACATGGTCATAAGCAACTGGGAGAAAAAAAAAAGATATGGGAATGTACCAGGAGGGTCGGCCATACCAGTAGTCTGAGTTAGTTGCTAAAGCACTGACCACCTGATTTTTTTAAAAAAATTTTATTATTATTATTATTATTATTATTATTATTATGTTTATGTGAATTGGTGTTTTGCCTGTATGTATAACTGTGTAAGGGTGTCAGATCTTGAAATTACAGACAGTTGTTAGCTGCCATGTGGATGCTGGGAGTTGAACTCAGGTCCTCCAGAAAAAGTCAGCACTCTTAACTGCTGAGAGCCATCTCTCCAGCCCCAAGCACCTGATTTTATCCCCACAACTTTCATAGTTCTGATTACAGCAAAGAAACAGCTTGCCAAAACTTGGGCTAGTGTGACAACTGCTGTTAGATTTGTCTAGGAAGCTGTTAACTGGCCAATAGCCTGGTACAAGTCATGGTTCCACGAGTTGCTAATTTTCCTCCCTTGCTGTAGGGGAGAGAAAAGGGTATTAATCATATATTGTAATACATGCACATGAGTCTTGACTCACTTAAAAATGAGAGCAGCAAATAAGTTACCAAATAGATAGATACTGATCACTTCTGCTTTCCTGAAATGTAGTTTACACTCTTAATTAAATGTAACCTAACTAGTGAATGATTTATACTAAAAACAAGCTAGGAATATGCACACATTTGACACCAGTTCTTGGTGACTATGAAGGAAGATCCTAGAAACAAAGCTAGGATGCCTCCATAAAAATTGAGTGCTGTTAGAATTTCCATTGTCTACAACGTGGTTACATTTTACTGAGTCCTCAGCTGTGTTTATTGTCAATACTTTTTACATACAGTATTTGAAACGATGGAGAATCAAGACAAAGGCCATGAGTTTTTCTCAAATGTATTATTTCCATTTATTACAGTAGCTGATGGCTCAGACGATGATACCTCTAAACACCCATGAAACTAATTTAAGCCCTTCTAGTCAACCACAAGCTCAATTAGCAAAAGCCAAATTAGAGTATTCCACAACATGAAACATTTCAAACACCAGAATAACCTGGTAATTGCCTGGCTACACTGAGTTTTCGTGTGAGGTTTAAAGCTGACAGAAAATGCAAGTCATCTAGAAACCAAATCACTGAGCAGATAAATGAGAAATGATAGATGGCCCTTCCTGTTAGCCCAGCAAAATTCTAAAACAACAATAATCGGAGACAAAATGGAAGTATTTTTTGTGCCTCAGAGAGAAATTTCTTACCTCCAAGGTTATTTCCCTGGAATAGATGGGCTCATACATTCCCCTCCCCACCTCCATGTGCCTGAGGGTATGCACTACTAAGAAACTACAGCTGAAATGCAAATATTCTATATCCAAGCTGAATCCTGTCTTTCTAATGCCTTGTAAACCTAAGTCAGGGAATACTGTATCTAAGACAGGAAAATGATTCCACACCACTTGCCTTTTGATCTTTCCTACTTCAGTCAGCTTTTCCTCTGTGATCAATACATGCAATGAGGTAGATCTCAGGAAAGTTTTCTGATTTGTTTACATCTCATTCCCTGGGGCTTCACTTTTGTGTTCCTTCCTGTCCACTTTTCCTTAGCATCTCTCCTAATCGACAAGCTGTGCCACAAGTCAATCAGGGTAAATCTAGCCACTTACCTCCCTGATAGGATTTAGCTGGTAACCACTAGCTTACATGATTTAGTGCCAACTAGACAGATAGAACCACAGGATTCCAAACTTGCCCTTCGACAGGAGTGTGACACCCTACCTACTCTTTTCTGTTAGCTCTTTAGGGTCCGATTTCTGACTCACTCAATCTTCTATTCCTTAGGCACACGAATATTTTTTGTTTTGGCCATAGATACAAAAAAAATGAGTGTTGTTTATTTTTATAATACATATATATAATTTTATATCTAAAAATATAGCATTTTCTGTAAAATAAAGTTTCCCAAATTCTACTGCCACCTACTGTGTATCTGTTTCATACAAGTAAGTACTCTAATGTATAAATTAAGGGATATGTCATAGGTTTAATTCATGTACTGTGTACCAGTGTGGTGATACTTTGTGTATGCTCTAACAAATAAAGCTTACCTGAAGATCAGAGGGCAGAGCCAGCCAGGAGTTAGCTATAGAGGCCAGGCAGCAGTGGCATACGTGTAAATCTCATGCCTTTGAACCCAGTACTTGGGAGGTGCTCATGCCTTTAATCCCAGCACTAGGGAGGTTGAAACAGCAAGTGATATGGCTGAGCAGAGAGAAGAATATAAAGTAAGAAGAGACAGGAGCTCAGTACTTTTCAGCCTGAGGATTTGGTAGAGGTAAAGAGTCTCTCTAGTGTCTGTGATTGGCTCCTCTGATCTTTCAGCATTTACCCCAAAATCTGGCTCTGGATTTTTATTAAGACCAATTAGACTTGTTGCATTACAACAAGTCAGAATATAATAACAAGTTAAGTAGAATGTGGCAGGTGTAAAGGAGTCAGATGAAGGAGGGGATATTAATTATGAAGGAATAGATACTGTCATAGGGAGCTATTGGGCACTGTTCCCATCCTATTCTTATTAATGGCTGGTGATAGATTAATGTTTGGTGACAGATATGAACAATTTTTCATGAAATAAAATGCATATCTTTCCTAAATAAAGAGCCACATGCAGTTGTTTTATAAAATGATGGTAGAAATGGGTACAGTTTTCTTTTAAATAAAGTAAAATAAATGGCAGTACTGTACTAGAGTCTCTAGGGTATCTGTTTCCCTGGTTTATGAGATCCACAGTGAAGACCCTTCCAAAGAAAAGTTACTTTCCCCAAAAATCCTCTTTGAGAAACATAACTATGAAAGTAATATATTAAAGGATAAAGAACATATAGTGTTGGAATTTGATAGACAAGATGGCTTGTGGTTGTATACAAGAAATCTGCAGCAAGGAAGATAAGCAATGGATATGAAATGAAATCCATGGGATTGGCAATTGTGTAGACCTGAGACAAGATCATATTCTGAGCCTGGAGGTTGAAAAACTGTATCAATACAGAAAGATGAGAAAAAACACCCAGAGATTTGGAGAAAATCTGGATATGTGAACAGTCTAGCCTTAGAAATGTTAGTAAAATCTACAGAGGTAGACCTAGAACCAATCTATATCTGAGCGACAGTATATATGGCAGGATGAGAGAAAAAACACTGAGTGAATACTTCGACTTTCTCCTCCTGTGAGGGGCCACGTTGGCAAGCGTCTTCTCAGTGAAATTAGATGTTTGCTGTTATCATTGGCTCCCTCATTGGTTTACCTCTATTGTTCTGAAAAAAAGTCTCCCAGTTGGGAGTTCATGAAATAGCAAGCATTAAGTTCAAGAGATAATTAAAATTTTCATCAGATACAAGGTCAAAGAACAAGATGTGAACAAGAGCACCTCAGCACTGTGTGAGATGGTGAAAGACAGACAAACGGATGCTCAGATTCTAAAGCTCTTGAAATACGTACTTGCCTTGAATACTAGAGTTATAACACAATTTATCTTTGCATGAAAGTAATAGTTAACATTTAATGAGCAGTCCCTGTGGTCTACACAACAACAACAACAAACCCAGAGAACCTTTTAAGAATATCAGATAGATAATTTTTACAAGTATTTTGCAAGTAACGAGACCAGTGTTAGGATATGCTCAGCTACTGAGATTGATGCTAAATTGTATCAGTTAAAGCTTTTTTTTTTTCAAGTAGCAGAAAATCTAGACAAAACAATTAAGAAAATGATTGAATTTCCATAAATAAGGTGTAAAGGGGCAATGCAAAGCCAGCTCCAGGAAGAAATTAACACGGAAGTCCAGCAATGCCATCAGTATATAGATGAGGTCATACCCAAACACCTCTGTGATGGCCCTATCCTCTCTCTGAATGCTATCAGACTGTCTTCACAGGTTCTAAGCTTTTTAACCAGACTTAAACAAGCAAGATTCAACAGGAAAGGACAACCATCTTGCTTAGCAACATTAAGAAAACAAAACAACATCAACATCATTGCATCCTTTAATTGTGATTTGCTCTGGATCCTAACGCAGGAGAAATTTCTCAGTGCTACTCATGAAATAAATAAGAATACAGTGTTTTCTTCATGTTTAATTGCGGGACATGACTAATGGAATTAGTTTGTGTAGATAGTAAGTGTCATAATCAATAAATGCCTAATAAAAGAAACTTTTTTTTACTGAAAACCTGAGCTTTTAATTACTGTACCACTCTAGGTAAACCATGGAACTAGGAAGAACAGAGGTGAAGCTTTATGTGCTAAAGGGCAAAGGGCATTGCTCTGGCAGCATCCTCAGTGATTTGTTAAGTCTTACGGTTATGTTGTGCAAAATTATCAACATCTTGATTGGGTGGAATGTAGGAAGGCAAGCTCTTCTGAAGAGAAAACCTCTGCAGGGCAGGAAGCAGTGGGCAAACATGGAACATTTGTCCTGGCTCTTTAAAGAACTAATAAGATACAAGCCTCGATTTTCTCCCTTCTAAGCCAAATGATCCCAGTGTCTGGATTTAAATTTTCTTCCATTTCCCCTCTAGATCACTGGATTTAGATTGAGACAGTGAAGCATTAATGCCCATTGCTTCAATTATCCTTTCAGAGCCAGCTTAAAGACTTCACAAAAGAACCAATTCCATTCTGTAAGGGAGTCCTCCCCGAGCAACGGACAAAGAGAGAAAGCCTTTATTCTGTTTATGATTCTCGCTCTGTTTCTCTTTAATCTTAACCTGTTGCTTCCCCTTCATCTCAAAACTCTTCCTCACTTCAGCATATTCAATGCCACATTATTGCAAGAAGAAAACAAGGCTCCAGATGCTTGTTGTTTCATGGACATGTTGATGAAATGGTTTATAACATAGTGAAATTCCAGTTCTTTGTGCTTAAAAAAGAATAATCTCCTGGGCCCTCCCACAGCAGTAGACTTCCAGCTGAACACCTATGGCTTTCTTTTTTAAAAGTCCACCTTCCTAGCCAATATGCTCAAACAAATGAAAGCATTCATTTCTGCCATTTACATTGTTGTAGTTAACATAGAAAAGATTCTTTACTTCAATAGGCAAGTTTTGAATGAGAATTGAAGTTTGTGCTCTATTGTAGTTTCAATGCTACATTTAAACCTTTGTTTATGATCAAAAAATGTGGAGGAACTGTGGACTCTGGGCTTTGCACATAAGGAATCAAATCCATTCCCACTGGAATTTAAGCAAGAGACACTTGAGCTGAATCCTATGTAAGAATGGAGTTTCGGTTTCCTTTTGTGCAGAATGTTGTCAGGGGTCACTGAGATCGCCTCCTCAACCATTTTCTTGCTGGTGCCTGCTTTTCTTTAAAACTTCAGTTCTTTTATTTTTTTCAATTGACTTCTAATATTAAAGGTTTAAGTGGAAGTTTCTCAAAAAGGAAAGTAATAATGATAGACATTCTTATTGTAAATAAGTAAATTGATGAAAGTGAATGCAATCTCCAAAGATTATCTAAAACCACTATAACATAATAAATAAAATAATACCTTCTAAAAATATGAATAAACTCTTGTTCTCATGAAAATATTAGTGAACTACCTGAAGTTTGTCTAAATGTAACTTGTAAAGTTCTTTCTACTATAAAAATAAATGGTGCATTTGATTTGATAATCTAAGTTCTTTATATAGATGATATTTGCAAATCATCTTTTTGCATGATAGAATCAGTGCATTTCTGCTTAAGTACAGAAACCATGACTAAACTACCATCTGGCTTCTCTCATTGACTTACCTCTTATCTCCTGATGTATCCGATACAACACAAACCACCTGATAAACAAGGTAAATCCGACCTTCACTAACTGTGTGTTCTGCTGGGGAACATGAGTGGACAAAGTCAAGTAGTACACCAAATAAATGTAGCTACAAGATACAAAAGGTATTATAAAACAAAGAAGTAAATAGCTACAATAGAAAATAAAGCTGTGACAGCCAGGAGAGACCATAACCTCTTAACATGATTGAGAAAGACATCCCAGAGCATCCTGAAACCCAGGGTTTCAGTTTTACTCAGAGATTTATAGCCCATCACTGTCTTTATTTGCACTAATGGTCAAGCCATACAAAATATGATCAGTGGCAGCAACTTCCAGCTGGATTATCAGCACTTCCTCACTTTGTGATACAAATTGCTCCAGTACCATGATGTCCCTGCCCTGATGATCAGTGCATAATAGTCAAGACCTACATAGGAGCGGATGATATTCTTGGATCCCTGATTCACCTTATCCTACCCACCTTCTGGCTATAAGACTGAATCATTTAACAAGATAAAAGAGAAAGGAAGCAGGAAGGGGGAAGAAAGGGGAAGAGCTACCTTGACTTTCTAGAACTTGTATGAATGGAGATCAATGAGGCAGTGGAATAAAGAAAATTTAGAAGAACTCAAGAATCTAGAGCCCAAAATCTTGAATAACTCAATCAAAAAATGGGGTTCAGATCTAAAAAGGGAATTCTTAGCAGAAGAATTATGAATGGCTGAAAGGCACCTGAAAAAGCACTCATCATCTTTAGCCATCAGAGAAATGCAAATCAGAACAACTTTGAGATACCACCTGACACCTGTTAGATTGGCTAAAATAAAAGACACAGAGGACAGCCTATGTTGGAGAGGATGTGGAGCAAGGGGAACACTCCTTCATTGTTGGTGGGAGTGTAAGCTTGTTCAGCCACTTTGGAATGCAGTATGGCAGTTTCTCAGAAAACTGAGAATCAATCTCCCCAAGGACCCAGCAATAACACTCCTGGGTGTATACCCTAAAGATGCACGGTTGCACTCCAATGGCCTTAGCTCAACTATGTTCATAGCAGCATTATTTGTAATAGCAAGAACCTGGAAACAACCTAGATGCCGCTCAACTGAAGAATGGACTAACAAACTGTGGTACATCTACACAATGGAATACTACTCAGCAGTAAGAAAAAATGATATCCTAAAATTTGCAGGCAAATGGATGGATTTGGAGAATATCCTCCTGATCGAGGTATCACAAACTCAGAAAGATAAGCAGGGGATGTACTCACTCATTAGTGGTCTCTAAACAAACAAACAAGAAAAAAGCAAAGCATGCCCAAGCTGCAAACCACAACCACTGAACAGCTTGGGATCAGAAACACCCTGGACTGACCCTTCAGATCCCCCTCCACCTAGAAGAACACCTGACTCAGTCTTGATGTTGGGGGGGGGGACAAAACTGGATCTGCCAGGAGTGGAGGCTGAACTAAGCAATACTGGAACCTTGGGACCTTGGGACCACCTGCCCATGGGGGGATGGGGAGATGTGGAGAATAGAGAATGACCTGATGTGGTGGGAGGGGGAAGGAACCTTGAATAAGGATATACAAGGATAGAAAATGTAACTTCTTTATTCATAATAATTTAAAAAGGGAAAAAAGGAAAAGAAATCAACACCAGTGCAAATGGCTCTGGTTAATGTCAGCTTTCTGTAAAGGGACAACGTGGAACATGAATAGAGGAACAGGGAGGCTTTAGAACTGCCAAGCTGAATGGAAACATTTGGCCTTTGGGGCCAGACACACGCCAGGAGCAGGATCTCTGTGGCCCAGCTTCAACGACTGGGCGAGTAAGAATCATGGCCCTGCCTTGGCTGATTGCCATCAAAGCCACTCACTGGAAATGTGGCTGCAGTGTGCTGGGTAGACAGGTGCCAGTTGGTGGGGAGGTCACATGGAAGACTTTGCTGATCTCTGACATTGGATAGCCTTCCTTGCCTAGTGCCAGGGACTGGGGGAGAGCTCCCTGGGCATGAGTCAGGCCAGGATTGCCAGGCGCCTGAAGAATGCACCCAGAAGGAGCCCCCACCACAGAGGCAAAAAAGAAAAAGAAATCAATGATTCATATAGGAAGGAAGCTGCCTGCACATGTTTCTTTTCATCCAGGGCTTCCCCCGAGATGCCAACCAGCCACTTCTTCAGCTGCTCTGCCGCTCCCACAGGCAAGAAACACAGAGGCCAAAGTCTCCTTGTTCCATGTTGAACAGAGGTATGCTCTCAAGCCTCAGTTCTTATTAGGCGTGTGAAGCCTGCTGATCCAAGCTCTCCGAGCATCCTTCAATGTCCTGGGGACTAGCTCTAGAAACCCCTATCGATACCAAAATCCAGGAGTGGTGCTCAAATCTTTGGAGCGATGACTCAGCAGTTAAGAGTTGGCTGCTCTTTCAAAGGACTTGGATTTGGCTTCCAGCACTTTCATAGTAGCTACCAACCGCCTTTAACTTCAATTCCAGGGGATTTGTCTCCCCCTTCTGGTCTCTTTGGATACTACATGTACATAGAGCTCAGCAAGGTGCATGTACTGGTACACATAAATATCAATATTAAAAAAAAAAAAAAAAAAAAAAAAAAAAAAACTTGCTTCCATCAGATTGACTTATAGGCATGCATGTGGAGATAATTTCTTGATTGTTAATTGATGTAGGTAGGCCCAGCCCACGGTGGGTGATGTCATCCCTAAGCAAGTGGGTCTGGGTTATTTGAGACAGTCAATTGAACAAGCCACAGGATACAAGCCAGAAAGCAGTGTTTCTGCCTTGAGTGTCTGCCCGAGTTTCCCTCCGTGAGGAACTAATGTGTAAGATAAAATAAACTCCTTCCTCCTCCCCCAAAAAAAAGAAAATTTAGTCCTCCCAACAGAATAGGCATGACTCAGAACATTGTATTATAATTTTATTGTACAACATTATTTCAAGCAATTCACTTTTTAAAAAATTAAATATTAACAAATATCAAGAGGATAGAATCGAAAATACAAGGAGAACTCTTATTTACTTATACTAGGATGATTGAGATAGCTATATCCACATAAAGTAAAGTGTAAAGGAGAAACTATTTGGAGAGCTTCAGATAAAACAAACTCTCACATTAGCTTAGATATTGACAAAGGACAGGAATATTTTGTCTGATTATCCAAGTTACTTTAATTGTACTAGTAGGAGTGTTTCCTACAATATGATGCCTTCTCTACTCTGATAAGTGAAATTGTTCCTTATTCAAGCCTCTGACACTACACAGGGTAAATATTTTCTACCAGCCCAAAGTTATAGGCACTGAAGGATTCTAAAGCTCAATTTTAGAGAAAGAAAAAATGTTATTACAGATACATTTGTCTCTGAGGATGGCCTGTGTATTTAATTCTATGGCAAAAATAATTCCCATGGTTTCTTAGACTAGGAATGAAAAACACAAGAGTTATGACAGTTCACTGGCCAGGAAATAGTACCACAGTGGAATTGAAATTTCCTTTTCAATTCCAATGTTATCCTTTTCCAATGTATAACAGATGAATAAATAAACAAACAATACACACAAATACTTCACATTATGAAAACCTTATTTCTAAGATACTATCATTACTTAGTCAGGAAAATTTAATCCTTGAAAGAATCTTCATAAAACTGAACAGACATTTTATGGACAACTAACCCCAAATAGTTTCTATCTGGCAAACATTTATTAATATATTTAGCACAAGTTAAAACTCTCTTTAGAGACCTTACTTGTGAGTAGAAACTAGTGCAAGAAACAGGTTTTTAAAAAGGATCATAAATGAAAAGCTGGATATTAGCATAAGTTTTATTTGTAAAGCCATGTTGATTATACTAAAATATATTTACTTATAGTTTCTTAGTAGTTATTCATTAAAAAATACAAACACTTGATAGATTCTCAAATTTTCATTCTATTCCTTGTTAAACAGGAAACTCATGAACTTTGGTGACCCTAGTTCTCAGTACCCACTTCCAATATGTAAATGAGAAATAAAAAAGGAATTTTATTTCACTAAGCAGTCAATTATTCTGCATCTTCTGTTAAATTATGTACTACAACTGGTCAGAGCAATAGCCAATTGTAATTTTTCTTAGCTTTGAGTTAACTGTGAATCTATTCCTCCCTCTTGAGACTTTCGCTTCAAGAAACTTAAAACAAAAAAGTATTTTTAAAAACTCAGATGGAGACCTTTGCTCTACTAAATCATGCTTCTAATGCTGTTCATTATTTCTCAGAGCATTGAGATTTTTCTCCCATTTTAATGTATAAAAGTAAAATATACTATATATACATATAAAATATATGTACATATATGCTTCCAAAGTAATATATTCACACACTTGCTGTATAGGCATGTGTTCCATAACAATGTTTCAGTCAATAATGGATCATGCATGCAATAAGTGTCCTATAAAATTATATCCCCTGGGGACATCATAATCTTTTTGGTCTTTACAAATGCAGTATGAGTTTATACATGACAAAACTGATGAATGAAGCACTGTTAGATGTCTCGTTACTAAGAAATGAATGGTAACATATAGTTCTCATTCCAGTATCATCAGTTACTTTCTCATTAATCCTTTCTTATGTTCATAAATTACATAAGGCCACATTAGGCATTATTATACATGAGTGATTAATCATATAGACCTTCATCTGGAAGTTTAGGGAAAAAAATCTGAAGACCAAAGTAAAGATGCCAGAGAAACCATTTCCTTTACCAAAGTCAACACCTTCCATTCCCTGTGCACACAAAGCTCATTCAGACCCCTGTATTTCTGCTTGTATCACATCATACGTCAGGAAAATGTTAGCCCACTTAGGAAGACCCCAAAGAAAATCATGTTTCCAATCACTTAATGTTTTAACATGTATTGATTTACTTATTAAGTGTGTGCACACCTGTGTGTGTGTGTGCACATGTGTGTACACACAAGCAATGCATGACACAGTGCACTTTGGTGGCCAGAATAACTTGAGGAGTCAGTCTTTCCTTCCACTGTGTCCCTGGGGATTGAACTCATGTCTCTAGGTTTGGCAGCAAGCCCCCTTACTTGCTGGGCCACATCAATAGGCCTCCCACCACTCATTGTTCCATATTTTCACTTTCCTTTCCTCTCATTGTTCTTTGTATATCGTTCTTCAATACTGGCCACAATACACCAGGGGGGTTGTTTTGGTTTCAGATTCCAGAAGTATCTTGGATGTTCGGGTTCTATATTTACTTATATTCATGTTTAATTTTGCCTCATAAGGGCATCTCTGTGATGCTACTAGTAGTCTAGGTTTCTGGCATAAATACAATCCATAAGAAACACCAAACTGCTTTTTTTAAAAAAACTAATTTTTTAATAATAAAATGGCAATAAAAATGAAACTATCAACAAAACACTAAAACACACCTAGGAGCTGAAAACAATGGTTCAGTGGCTAAGAGTATCTATTCTTGCAGAAGACCACAATTAAATTTCTCAGCACCTACGTTAGAAGTGCTGGCCGTCAAGATTAAGAGATGTTAGAGTACATAAAGAAGAAAAAGATGCTCAAACCATGGTGCATTACAAGGCAGACAATACATACTTAAGTTTCTGCACAATGTACTGAAGTGTCTTAGAACTACCTACATACAAATGAAGTGAGTTATAACTAAACTATCACCTCCAGTTTCAAATCAACTAGTCTTTATGAATCTTAAGTCCTATACAACTCATAGTTGAACATGCCAAAGGACAGAGAAAGGTCACTCATAGTGCCTTACTACAGTATCTGAGAAATCTCTGGAAAGAAGAGAAATGAGTCAGGTATGTCCTAGGACCACGTTTTCAGGGATAGCACTAATATACCCAGAGCTTATTAAAATGGACCACCATAACCAGAGCTGTATAAAAGCATACCCAGAGAACATGACTGTATATGTGTGTCTGGCAAAAAAAAAAAAAACTAAGAAATTGTTTAAATGTATATTTTTAAGATCAATTAATTATGTGTCTGAATTGTGTCTGAGAGTGGGTATATGCATGTGAATGTCAATGGCCTCAGAGGCGAGAAGAGGGCATGAGATTCCCCTAGAGATGAACTTACAGGCAGTTATGTCTCCAGCAATGTTTCCAAAGAAATCCAGACCAATGTATAAATCAACACAGCAATGAGCACGTGCTTAGAAATGAACGTACTTGGAAATATATCAAAAGTGTTCATATGCAGCCAAAGAAGACTTCAGAAAAAAGTGTGTGTGCTCCAGTATGTCAGATAATAAAACAAATGAGCTCAACCTTGAATTCAAAAGCTAGAAAAAGATTAACTAAGCAATCCTGAGCCAATAATAGATAAAGATACAAAATAATTCAACAGTACAAAATCAATTAAAAATATACCAGAAACAGACAAAAACTAAAATAGCTTAAATAACAATAAAAAAATCAGCAGTCTAATTTATCTCTTCAAAAAGATTCATAAATTAAATAAACATCTATAAATTATAAGTTCATTAAATCTCTAACTACATATATTGTTAAACCGTATAGACATTCATTCTTCTAGAATAAGAAAATGGTATGGATGTTTCTAGTTCCTACAGAATGTCAACAGAAAATGCAAAGGGGAGAAGTATCAACAAAACACACTCTTTGCATTACAAAATTGGCACAACAATGATCATTGTTTTGTAAAATTAGTATAAGCTAATAATAAAAAAGAATGCTATAGTGAAAGATGAGCACATTTCCTAAGCCTCTTCAGTGTCTAAGCCTGAAGAAAGAAACATGTCTGAGTTTATTTGGAAGTATATAATATATTTATATCTATGAGATAAAGATAAGATGATGATGTTGATTATAAACAGAAGAAAGATAGGTAGATAATAGATAACAGAAGATAGATAGGTAGACAGAGAGACAGATGAAAGATAATAGATGATACATAAAAATAAAAATCTCTAGGTAAAACAATTTCTTTTTAAGTGTTAAATATATGTAACATATAATTTTATTCCCCTTTTTCTAGTATAGTAGAATCCTTTCACTCTTCTTTGGGAAGTACCCTGAAAAGCAAAGAGCAAATGACAAAGACAGTTCTCTTCTGACCACCACACCCTAGGAAAAATATAAATTAAGTAACAACAGAAAGCGCAAGACACTGTATTTTTCTTAACATGATCAGATATTAGCTACTTTTTTGTTTTCAATACTTTACAGTCATCACTTGGTTCAAACAGAGGGCAGTCGTTTCCAAATTGTTTAGTAATTCATGCTGATACTAGCAATCAGAGGGGTCAGCCTTAAGCTTGTGAATGTTCAGAGAGTGAACAAGCTACTCTTTCCTGCCTGAGTTCAGTATAAGCAGCCTAAGTAACCTCTCTTCCATGAAACATTCCAAATCCAGTGTTTGAAATGGAAATATAATATGAATACTGAAATTTGTTACATTCAGATTCAAAAGCTGGAGGCAAAAAGAATAAAGTTGAAAGAGGTTTTAAACCATGCACAGTACCCAGATCTTAGTTTTCAAGGAGTAAACTAATGTCCCTACAGGTAGCACGACTTTTGTACAAGCTGGTGCTAGAACTAGGGTTTGAAAATAATTCAAAAGTGTTTCGTTTAAGATTTCTCCTATATAGCTTAGCTATTGTGTTTCTATTAACCAAACATGGACAATAAGCCTAGTATGAAATAAATCCCACACATAGCATTGAATTCTAACATTGACCATTACAAAATACTTAGCAAAGCATGGATTTATCAGATTGGAGACAGTGGCTTCATAGAACTTAAAATCATATAGATTTGACATATACAGTGTCAAGTATTGTATGAAAACACAATTGTTAATGGAGCCAGTAAAATCATCCGAAGCATAACATATTCCTGTTGTAAATGATTCTGGCCCAGACTAGCCAGCCTAGCCTCAAGGTTTGGACCCACAATCCACAGAAAGACACACGCTCATATTATTTTTACACTGATTGACCTAGGGCCCAGGCATATAACTTGCTAGCTCCTTCATCTGAATTCAGCCCATCTTGTTCACCCGTGCGGCTGGGTACCTTTTCTCAGAGCAGCATTTCCTCTGCATCTCCTGGCAGCTCTGGCAACTCTGGCATCTGTGTCTGGCATCTGTCTCTGCTCTGAGATGTTCTGAAGTTTTCTTAGCTTCGTAGCCCCACCCACATTTCCTGTTTGCCTTTGACCAATCAGCTTTTATTAAACCCATAGGCGGGACAAATATTTGCATTACCAGCATGATCCGACTACACATAACATATTCCTTGCTCCCAAATTATATGTAGAGATAATATGCATGCACATAAATGTATACAAATTAGAGCAAACAGAATACAGATAGTAAGTGATAAGTAATAGCAAACAAAATTTAAAACTAAGATTACAAGACACAGCACAGACCAAACATATTTGCCATGTCAACAAATATAAATACTAACACAAAAGTAAACAAAGAGGATTGAATAATAAATAATTTGAAGAATAGTGATATGATTAATGTTTGTTACAATGAATATCATCAATATACAAAAACATTTAAAGATTATAGTAATCTTTAAGCATTGTGTATAGTAGGCAGAAGTCTGAAGTAGGCTAAATCCATCAACAAAGAGTTGATAGATTATTAAAAATTCTTATAACCATTAAACTTATTTTTCTTTAAATTTGAAATGGAGTGGTAGCTAAAATATAACCTGTGAGAGTCAAGATATCAACTAATGTACACAGTATTCTTGCCACTATGCTGAGTTTAGAAGGGCAAATTTAAAAGTATGCAAATTCCTACATATATAAAGCTTGCAAACTCACCCTTCTAGTTTTGCCATCTGTAACACATATAGCCTCGTTGAGAAGGCTCCATTCTGTGCCTATAACTTCCCTTGATGGGTTCTCACCGGCTCTGGCATCTCTGATACCTTACAATCTTCACTTTAACTTTATTGCCTTCACAGATTTATATATTTGCCTCTCAGGCCTCCTTCCTGAGAATCTGATCCCGTCACAAATTGCCTGGCCTCAGAGGCTGAACCCTTACTATAAACCTCCATTACCCACTCATTTATGCTACATGCCTACAAAATCAGAACCATGTGAACAATACTACTAAGTTCTGCTATGCCAAGTCAATATGCAAGCTGCCCCCTATGGTGATATACATTATATTTAATAAAATTACTCTGGAATATCAGAGAACAGAATCATCCACACAAGCCATAAGGGTCAGAAAGTGGTAACTCACACCATTAATCTTAGCACAAGGATGACAAAGTAGTAATTCATGCCTTTAATTCCATCACTCAAGAGACAGAGATCTTTCTGTGAGTGCAAGGCCTAACAACCAAACATTAGTAGCTCATACCTTTAATCTTAACTCTACAATTATGATGCAGAGTTGAACCCAGAAGTGAAACAACTGAGTGGATAAGATATTTAAGGGAAACATAGGCAGATATTCAGGTATTCTGTAGGAGCGACCAGCCAAGCAGAGGACTCTAGAAGATGGCATTTATCCTGTTTGGCTGGAGAAGTTGGCTAGGTGAGACCTGGTTGTGGTCTGTCTGTTTCCTCTCTCTGATCTTCCAGGCTGATTTTATTAAATATACAATATATCACCACAGTCCCTCTTTCTATCATGGTTGTAGCATCATCTGTGCCCCTTGGGAGTTTAATCAATCCCTTAAACAGTTTCTTTAGAGCAGAGAATTTTTTAGGTGTCATCTTCAATTTGGACTCTGTCCTCTCACATGAATTTGTATATTTATAAGTTGGAGTATTAGACAGGATCTTACCCTCAAATCACTTTTTCAATACTGTTCCAGGACAAAGGATGTTTCTCATCACTGTGCAATTACTGTAGTATGAGTTTCTGGCCCAGCTTAGCCCAGTGGTCCAGACTCTCCTGCAGCTGCTTAGCCCCCCAATGACTCAGACACTTACATTAATTACATGCTACTCAACCTATGGCTAGGGCTTATTGCTAGCTAGCTCTCTCATTTAACCCATTTCCATTAATCTCTCTTGCCATGTGGTCCATAGCTTACCTATTTCTAATATCTTGGGCGGCTGGCTCACATCTCCCCTGACTCTGCCCTCTTTCCCCTTTATTTATGCTCAGATTTCCTGCCAGCTTCTACGATGCCCTGCCATAGGCCAAAATAGTTCTTTTATTAATCAATAATCTTCACAGCATACAGGTCATCCCATCAAGCTTGCTCCAGTTCCTTTCATCAATAAACTACACAGTTTTCATACCCTTCCTCTGTAAACCCGTATAACAGCTATGAGCAATAACAATGAGCAGTCTTGGAATTACCTGTAACAAGAAAATCAGTACATCATTTTTGAGTCCTGTTTTGTTCAAAATCTCAGGACACAGGCAGAAAAAAAAAAAGCAGAAACTTTGCCAGAAGTTAACAGCAATAATCTCTAACTTAATTCTAAATGGAGTCTTCAATTTCATCTGGAAATTCATGAGCACAGCATAAACACTGTTTGCACTTGGTTTTTTAGTTTGTTTTGATTTTTCAAGATGAGGTCTCAAATATTTTAGAATAACCTAAAACTTTTTATGTAGCCAAGAATGACCTTAAACTCCTGATCCCTCCCAAGTGTTGGCATTATGGACCTTACACACCATGCCTAGTTTACTCTTTACTTTTCTGTTAGCATTCTGCCTCCCAAAATTTCACCAGATTGGGCAAGTTAAGGTTTGTTTACCACATTTTAAGGTTTCTCTAACCTGCAGCTTTATACTCTTCTATATTTATCCTGAAAATCTGTTCAAAATATCTAAAAACTACAAGGCTGGGTTTACCACAGCATTAGCCTTACTTATTAGTGGTTTTTTTTTTTTTTGTCATTGTGGTGAGATAATACATGACAGGAGCAACCTAAGGAAAGAAGGCTTATTTTGCTTTACCATTTAGGAGGGAATACAGTCCATCTTTGTTGAAAAATAATAGCAGAAGAAGCCATATTGTGGTTGCAATTAAGACAAAGAAAGAGAGAATGCCAGTTCTATTCATCCTCTCTTTAAATCTGTCTGAAAACCCCAGTTGCTGGGATGGTTCTGCCCATGTCCAACGTAGTCCTTTCTCCCTCAGTTAAATTATCTGGAAACATCCTTGCAGGCATGCCCAGATGAGTGTCTCCTAGGTGGTTTCAAATACACTCAAGTTGACATTAAAGACTGAGCACCATACTCAGTTACAAGAGGTCTCGGGAGTTTTATGTCTGGCTTTTTAATGACCTAAAATGGACTCTCACTGTCCTATGGACAAAACAGATAAGTGAGCCAGGCAAAGACCTTGATAGGAGGGCTAGAAGCAGACAGTGTCTCAGATATAAAGTTCAAAATTTCAAATAACTTATTTCTTTCCAATGAACCAGAAGTGAAAAAAAATAAAATCTCCAGTTGTATGCCCAGCCAAGTGCACATCTGAAAACCTAAGGTGTTTATGGAAAGAAGGATGAGAACTGAGTGATTCAGGAAGTAAGTGTTCATTTCCTTAGTCAGAGGTCAAAAGCTTATGAAGAATATTGAATGGGGGTTCAAATGCTTCTTCAGCTGTTCTGGACATCTTTGTAAACAAAAGTAGTTAAAATTAAACAAGACTTATTTATCTATGATATTTTTATGATTTCAATTTTGTCACTGATGACTAGTCCAGAGGAACTACAAAAATACTGGACCTCTCCCAACATTATTTATGACAAGGCTTCCCCTCCCACATCAAACATGAGGAAGCCCAAAGTGAACAGAGAAAGATGATCCTCTACCACAGAAGAATGGGTACCAGATGAATGCTCATTCTAGGATGTTCTAGCATGGTCTACATACCCCTTTGAAGATTTAATAATTTTTTTAATAATAGAGTCCTGGATTTTTCCAAACCATAGCAAACAAGATAAAAGTTGAATGTGCCTCCTTATAACTATTATTTGTAAATAGGACGCTACCTGCTTTTCACAAGCTGTTGTAAATAGATCCCCTTTTAGCATAAAAGACACTAAGAGCTACCATTTATTTTATTTACTGATTTCCCGATAACTTCTGATTGGTATACATTGACATTGAAATAGTTTTAATGGAATAATTATAAAAAAATACCCATAATGTCTTAACAAAATTTAAGAAAAAAGTTGCTTAACATTTTAAAATATATTAAAAGATTGACATGTACAAATAAAAAATTCTGGACAGTATTGTGCCTTCATTTAATTCCCAAAGATATTTTTGCAATACTCAAGGCAAAAATCAATACAAGCTACAAGAAAAATTTCATAAATACACTGCTCTCTTAAAGATTTAAAAAAAAATTCTTTTTTGAAATTGTTACCATAGACTTAAATTTTAAAGATAATAAATCTTGCGGACAGTTCTCTCCAAAGTCCACATAAAAGAGCCCACACTTATCTGCTCATAAGGAAGACTGTGTAAATTTTCTCAAAGCAATTTAGTTTTACAGACTCACCAATAAATTGTAGTCAACTCTGCAGCCCCACCCTCTTGGCTATAACACCACAGTGGAGTAAAATAGAGATAATAGGTGATAGGAGAAGACATCATCAAGACCATCTGAGTCCCGGTGACATAGCTGATAATCTATGCAACCAGACTATAAAAATCACATCTAACACTGCTAGAAAACAACAAATCCTAATTATGTTGGCTCCTAATTATTTTAAGGTACGTTTTGAGTAAACAATGTTGAAAAGATCACTTCAGCATCTAAGGAGGTGGTCTAACTGTGACACGTGCTATTGGGCTGTTGTAAGCAGACAACCTTAGAGGAATTCTCACTCTCTGTATCAGCCTGCTTTTGGCAAGGATCAGAACAAAGCTGTTGAAGGGCTAATCAAACTCTGACAGGTTTGGGCTGTTAGGAAATGAACTCCTCCCCTGAGCTTTTAAGGCATCAACCCTGGCAGATGAGACCTGCCATCAACCAGATGTGTGGCCACAGTACAAATAATACTCGCTGGACTTGTCTGATTTGTTCTTATGAAATTCTCATTGGTTTCAGGTATAAATAATTCAAGCAAATGGCTTTATACACCAGAGGCTGCCAATTACTACTGACACCACCTCAACACCATTTGTTTTGGTCAATAGAACATTTCCTGAAAGAAAGAAAAAAAGTAAATTCTGCATCAAAGCAATTTTTCTCCCCTCCGACTTCTTCCAAACTAGGATCATTTGTATGCTGAAGAATGCAAGTGTACCACTTAGAGGGCAGCTTTCCTCCCTTTGGATCCATTATAAAAGTTCAGATATAATAGTATGAGAATTAAATAGTACAAGTAATCATATCAAAGACTAAAGCACATACTTCAGTACTTTTTAAAGAACCATAAAATTATCATAATACAAGCAATACATTCAAGAAGTCAAAACAGTGTTTATATCAGCCCACTAACTGAAATAAACCCAGCCTTGACATTTGAAAGCCACTAACTCAAGAATTAAAAAAGAGATGACACAGACAGACAACTATGAAAGAATTGTATTTCAGACTGAGCAGTGTGGATTTACCTGGTGAATAGTCAACGCTGATCCAGCAAGCATTGCCAGGTGGGTTGGAAAGCCATGTCACTTTCCTGGTCAGTTCCCTTCATTCTTGGCAGATTGGTAAACAATGAATGGCCTAGAGTCTGTATTATTGGCTCCATCTAGTAAGAATTTATTATAACATAAAGCATGCATTTTTTACTTATACATTGTTCATTATAAATCATTAGCATAATGATAGTCCTTTCTTAGTTTTTTGTTTGTTTGATTGATTGATTGATTGGTTGGTTTTGGGTTTTGATTTTTGATTTTTCCAGACAGGCTTTCTGTGTGTAGCCCTAGTTGTTTTGGAACTCACTTTATATATCAGGCTGACCTCAAACTCTCAGAGATCTGCCTTCTTCTGCCTCCCAAGAGCTGGGATAAAAAGAGTTTGTTTTTTCCTCACCCAGCTGATTTTTCTTAGTTTAAATATGATGCCTCATTCAGCAAGAAATAGTTATAAACAAATAGAAATTATAAACAGCATTATATGTTAATCTTGGAAACAAGCAACTAAAAAACTATATCACTTTACTTCTACTCCTCAATACCTCCATAAAAGAAGAAAAGGTTCCAAACTCTGAATTGATTATTGACCTTCTTTTACAGCTTACATTGCTATTCCTGATGGTTAAAGGAAACTCCATAGCAACCAATGTCAGCCCAGTCATTTTTTTTTTGGCGTCAATGCCATTATGCCACAGCTATGAACTAAATTCAGTGATTGCTCCCATTATCAAAGAATTAGTCATCATGCACACATACAACATACACTCACACACACACACACTCAGAGAGAGAGAGAGAGAGAGAGAGAGAGAGAGAGAGAGAGAGAGAGAGAAAGATCTTGACGTATATTGTTGGACTGATGGTTCAGGCATTAAAGGCTAGGCTCACAACCAAAAGAACAAGAGCTAGAGAGGCAATACCTTTGATGACAGTCCGAGGTCTCACAAATTATTAAAACATAAGAGGCCTAGTTAAACATGATCTGCAGATAAGGACTGAATGATACTTCTAATGTGAGTATATCCCATTTAAAGCTGTAGGCACAATAAAAATATATTTATTTTTTTATCCTAAACTTAAATTCAGCTAGAATCTCTAATATTGCAAAAGACAACTTTATATGATAGTATTACTCCTAAGTGGCCTGTGTGATTGTGGCTGTAGGTAACTCAAGTTGAAAGTGTGGGTTATAACAGGCACTCAGGCAGGGGACAGATGTAGCTGGCAGTGTTTTTGCAGCTGGTTCCCAAGAGAGTCCAAGCCTTGCAGGAAGCTGTAGGCAACAAAGGCCCTAGCAGCAGCTATGGACAATTCAGTAAGGGACAGCACCTGCTCCCAGTGGGCAGCCAACTTGGGATACTTTCTTGTGAGGCAGTCTATTCACGACTAATGATGTGTGATTAAAAAAAAAAAAATAGCCAGGCAAAGCTAGCACAAGGCCTTTCAGGGAGAAATTAGCCATCCAGCTTGGTCTAATAATTAGCTCTCTTTAGGTATCCCCCACTGTTACAACAAACCATTCTAAGGGATCAAAGGTCAAGCATTTATTATTTGGAGGACACTTTAGTCTGGACAAAACTGATGAGAGGATTTTATTAAATACTTATATCTTTTGTCAAAAATTGTCTTAAAGTGATTGGAAACAAAACGCATTTATACTCCAGTTTACTATGTAAAATCTTCTGCATAAACACAAAAGATGGTAGAAGATAGAAATAACTAATGCTAACTGATATTTGGAGGATAATTTTTACAGCATTTTCCTAAACTCCATGATTCTTGTGTTCAACACCAAATTAATGAGCCTTGGCCTTGATTGTTTGCACTGTCCATGAAAAATCCTAAATAAAAGTTTTGATCCCCAAGACAAACTACTATATGATCTTCTTTACACCGTTAAAGACATTGTTGAGTTAGAGTGGGCATGTCATTTCTTCTTCTTTACTAACTTTACCTCTTATTTTTCTAGCTGCCCATCCACAAACTAGCTGGCAGGTACTGTGAAAAACTGACATCATTTTCACAATAAATATTAAGGTATTTTTACCTGAGGGGGGGGGAAACAGCTTCAAGCTCTGTGTAGCTATCTGGTCAATTCTTCCTCTACTGCACGCTTTTGAAATGCTCAAGAGCCATGAATGGTTAGTGTGGTGAGATTGTGTTTATACTCTAACAAACTAAAGCTTGCCTGAAGATCAGAGCTAGTCATTAGTCAACCATAGAGGCCAGGGGGTGGTGGCACACATCTTTAATCCCAGCACTTGGGAGGAGGAAGCAGGAAGATTAGGAGTTCAAGGCCGCCCTGGGCTACATGATATTGATCCAGTCTAAAAGAACAGAGCCAGGTAGTGGAGGCTCACACCTTTATTCCTTGCACTTGGGATATCATGCCTTTGACCCCAGTAATTGGGAAATACATGCCTTTAATTCCAGCATGAGGGAACTGAAGACAGGAAGTGGTATGCCTGGGCAGAAAGGGGAATATAAGAATGAAGGAGGCAGCCCCCCAAAAAACACACACACATTTCAGTAGAGGTAAGAAGTCCCTCTACTTCATGGCTGCTTTACTTCTCTGACCTTTCAGCATTTATCCCAACACCTGACTCCAGGTTTTTATTAATAAGACCAATTAGGATTAACACTACAGGTTAGCTAATGGTTAGGCACCATTCTGAACATTAACTATTCTAGAAACTTTATATATTAAAAAAAAACATATTGAGCTATTTAATTGGAGAAAGTCTGCTGACATTTAAGTACCACAAATCCAACCATGGTAGGTGTTTAGAGGAAGTGACAGAAAAGCAACATATATAATAATGGCTATGGCAATTTATTTATTTATTTTTTATTATGAAAAAAGTCATATTTTTTATACACGTATATCCTTGTTCAAGCTCCCTTCCCCCTCTTACTCCTCCCAGTCACTCTCTCTTTTCCACATCTGTTTATCTCCTCCCCAGCATGGGCAGGAGGTCCCAAAGTCCCAATATGGCTCAGTTGAGCATCCATTCCTGGCAGATCCAGTTTGCTCACCCCAACATCAAGACTGGGTCAGGTGATCCTCTGGAGGGAGTGGGATCTAAGGTGCCGGTCCAAGGTGTTTCAAATGGCAATTGTTATTAAGAATAGCCTCAGTTAAAGTGCTCAGGGAGAGCTGCCATGGCACGTTTCATTTATTTTTTCCCCCTACTGTTCCATAATAATCAAGGTTTTGATCTTCTGGCTTTAAAAATAAAATTTGTAATATAGGAATACTAATCCATGAAATAGGAATACTAGAATTGCCTTCCTGTTTCAGAAAAATTGTCTAACCTATGTGATGCCCTCTGGAGTTATGCATAACACATTCTGTGGAATAGTATAAATCACTCCATCTCACTAGGACTGAAACAATAAACAGCAAATTACTTAAATGACTTAAAAAGTAGTGTTTGGTCTATATTGGGTATTCAATAAATGTTAGCTATAAAACTTTTCACAAAAGGAAATTTCCCAAATAATGAGATAGTAAAATTTTAAAAGTCATCTATAACAAGAATTAGTAACCAAACTGGTTTTTGCTAAACTACAGGGGTTCACAAAGCATAGAAATTTAACTTTTAAAACCAGAAAAGCCTTAGACAAACCAGAATAAGTTAGTTACCCATTAAAAAAGAAGCAATATATTTAGCCCCAAGAAACTCCCAGAAGTGAATGAAATTGACTTCCTTTGTCCAGTGACTTCCAGTATTAGTAACAGCATCTGGCTAAACATTGCAAGTTCTTCAAACTAAAAAGCAAGTCAGTAGATGGACTGGGTAGACAGGACTCTTCCTGGCATTAATGTGCAGATCTGCATGAAACCCAAAATTGTCCAGCTGGAGCAGAAAATAGAATAGTGCCTGTGGCTTGTGGCTTTTAAATAACAGAACTGAATAACTCAACACAGGGTCAGCTGAGTTAGAATATTTTTTCATTCATATTCATTCTCTCTTCCTTTCACTCCTTTCCTCTCTCCCTGCATCCCTTTAGCCTCCAAAGAAAAGACTGCTCCAATTTAATTGCTATAGGACCCTTCTTGCAATTTATAAGCCATAAACGAAATTGTATTTTTCCCTGCGTATTTATCATAGAACTTATACCGTAGCACTTGGAGAAATAGTGTTGGCAATGATTTTAATTAAATCAAGTGTTTATGATTTCCTCTACAGCTCCCTCTTCGCATAGCCCAGAGCAATAACACAGCAGGACAGCAGCTGTCACTGAACACAGAATTTGCATGGTGATCCTAAAACTAGCAAGTTGCCATATTACTCTAAGTTTTCTTTCCACAGAGCACTAAAATGAATTTTAGTGGGCAAGCCCCAACCAGTCAGTACTTTTGTGAGCCCCATGGACCACAGAAATATGATGTGTCCACCTTTATTGAGAGTGTTGAAAGACAAAAACAGATTAGTTATTCCTAAACTGAATATCTCTATCTCTTTTCCATGTCAACTGACATCATAGCTGTTTTTCAAATGGTATATGGGTGACCCTACCTCTTCTCTATCAGAGGAGTATTCAACATGAGTCTAAATATAAAGGATTCTTTTATCTGTCAAATCAGTAACCTCAGTTTTCTTCTTATGAACTGACTGTCACATTTTTATAACAGGGATGGAGAGATGGCTCAGAGGTTAAAAGCACTGGCTGCTCTTCTACAGGTCCTGAGTTCAATTCCCAGCAACCACATAGTGGCTCACAACTATCTATAATGAAATCTAGTACCCTCTTCTTCTGTTGTGCAGGCATACGAACAGGCAGAACACTGTGTACATAATAAATAAATAAATCTTAAAAATTATAGCAGATGATATCTTTATTGGCTCATTATAAATAAACTTATCAAACGGACATGTGGTGGCTGGAAGAATGCTGGCTTGAAATTGTGACAATTCACTTAGAACATACTGGTGGGAGGCAGCATGAACACAATGAAACCAAAAGCTAGCCTCCTCTTTATGGTAATCAGCAATCATGGAGGGCAGGAAAATAGAATAACTTTCTAAAAACAAAAACAAACATCATTTTATTTCACTTTAAAATATTTGGACTTTTTAGGTTTGAGTAAGATTAAGATTGGAAAGTTCTAACAATAGCTAAGTCACAGAAACAGTAGATGCCCATCAACTGATGAATGGATAATAAAGTTGAATACCCACATGCAATGGGATTTTATCCAGCTGTGAACTAAAAGCTAAATTTGAAGGTTAAATAGATGAAGCTGAGGAACACATTGATAAGATAACCCAGACCCAGAACAAATGCCTCATGTTCTCACCCATATGTGACTCTTAGCATCAATGCCTTAGATTTGTATTTTTACTTTGGAGTTCCTATAGAATCCAATTGATTATAAAAAGCATTTTTATAAAAGAGGAGAGTGAGATCTTAAAGAAGGAGAGTAGAGCACAGGAGGTTAGAAAGAAGCTAGAGGAGAGAGGGAATGGATAGCTAACACTAAAGGTGTCTGCAAAAACAATATGGAAACTTACGGTTTTATAAATCTCCTATACTTTTTTTATATGAATGAGATTTACTGGAGTTGGCCTATGTAGAGAATTATTCTCATCCTGGAAGAACTACTTTGCCAAATACAAAGAAGCCTAGTGCCAAATATAGGATGCTTCTGCTTGAACTGTTACGAGTATTGTGGAGACCCCTAAAACAATACAGGTTGCTGCTCTTGTTCTTTATCACCAGTATTTGATGATGAAGACTCTCTAGTCACTGGTCACAGGACATGAAGATAACAAGTCAGTACGCTCCAGCAAGTTCCAACCCCACTGGCTAGCTTTCATAATACTGAAGGGTATTGGGCAGCCTGCTGGAGAAAAATAGTAATCAACAACAGCCTTATCCAGATGTGACATACAGCATGAACTCTACTCTGCTCATGACAACACCTAAAGAGTTGTCCCTGTCTCTTTGCCTTATTTTCTGAAACACAGTGGCAAAATGTAGCATGAGTAGACCCTGACTGCTAACAGACCTTCCAATTTCTATTTCATGTCCTTTACTTCCCCTATGTGTAGGAAGGATCAAGCATTATTCGCCTTGACCTAGAGGTGTGATCTTTAGATTCTGAGAATCCCTTACAGGATGTGTCCAGCCCTAAGTTATGAAGTAACAACAAAATAATTTTATGGTTGGGGATCAACACAACATGAGGAACTGTGTTAAAGGGTCACAGCATTATGAAAGTTGAGGGGCACAGATCTAGACAGATGAAGGGTATTAGACTATGCCATTTCTGAATAATTTTCTGTGACAGATAAATCTGATACTATCAAATGGGTCTTTTTGAGCATGACATTCAAGTTTTACTTTCAGTCATCAGGTAAACCCTTTCAAACAATTCATTGGAGGCTAAGATCTACCTGGATACCAGCTATTACAATGAGAAAGTCATTGAATCAATCCTTTCCTTTCCTGGGCAGTTTCAGCCTAAGGTTTCCAAGTTTGCTGGCAGGATGAAACTAAGATAAACCCATCCATTCAAACCATAAATTCCCCAACCCGGAATACCTGCACTCCTCCGGGCCTTCATTTTTTTTTTAACTTTATTTATTTATTTATTTGCCTTGGTGTTTGCCTGGAACTGGAACTACAGACAGTTGTTAGCTGCCATATGGGTGCTGGGAATCGAACCCAGGTCCTCTGGAAGAGCAGACGGTGCTCTTAACTGCTGAGCCATCTCTCCAGCCCCGGGCCTTCATTTTTTATGTGTGAGAACTTTTACTGTGAAAATTGTTTCTCCAACATGCCTAGGCTCCTAGTTCCTGGCTCCAGGCAACCAGAGATGTGAGTTGGAAATTACCAGGGAAATATCAATGATATAGACCAATAGAGAACACACTTTTTTTTCCTGTGATAAGAATCCATTATCTTGATTGGCTACCTAAATTTACCAAGAAAATTTGAGAACAGCCTATTCACTTGAAATCTATACGCCAAAGAACATAGAAAATGTATACTAAAGACCTTTCACTTTAATTTGTTTTTCTCCATTAGTGAGAAGTGTTTTGAATTTGGAAAGCAAATTGCTGTTGGCTAAAACATTAAGGATAATCTTTATGTGTTATTACTAAATGGTTAGATCTAGCAATTTCAATCAACATTTTTTTTCTTAATGGTACCTGTTACAAAATTCAGGAAGAAAAAGAGGCCTCAAAAATAAGCATTTCAGAAATGCTAATTACTACAAACGGTTCATATAGTAATAGCTACTTTCCTGTTCTAATATAAAAACTAGGATTCAATAATTTAAGGAAAGATTTATTTATTGTTTTTAATTTTCATATGTGTGTGTGTTTGTGTGAAGGTACCTGAATGTGATAAGTGCAGGTGGTCACACAGGCTGAAGACCTCAAGTCTCTGAAGCTGAAATTACAGGAACTTGTAAGCCACCTGATGTGTCCTAGCAACTTAACTCAGGCCCTCTGGAAAAGCACATATTCATAATCATTGAGCTCTATAATGCTTTTATAGAAGTACTCCTCACTAAACCTGGTTTGAATCTAGTCATATTTCTCTCATAGAGAAGTAAATATTCTTAGAAGTTTAATTCCAGAACTAGACATAAAAACTACAATGTAAAAATTCCTTTTAGTCTCCTCCATGAGGACTGGCTTTCATGGGGCTAAAACGTACTATGAAAGTTTCCAAATGAAGGAAGGAATAGTCTTACTCAACATGCCGTAATAACCATACACATGCAGTAGTGGCATGGTTACCTTGACAGTAACCAACAGCTCTCTAAATGGACTTAAGTCCTGCTCCAAAAGAGAAAACTCATGTCTCGTACTGAAAACTCAGTCATCTACCCACAGATACTAAAGTCATGGATCTTAGAGGACAACCTACAAGCACCACTCTACTAAACCAGAATAATTCCTAACTACAGTCTAAATATTTGTCCTTGTACCCACAGATTAGGTATGGTCCTCATTCTTAATAAAGGAAACTCTTTGCAACAGAAAAAGACTATTACACAAAACCACAACTGATCAAAATACAGAAAAAAAAAAAAAACAGAAAACAGATTATATAGTGCCCAGTTCTCACTGATACAACACAACTTCTCCCCTTAAGGCTCAGAGATTGTTGCCGAAAAGGTAGGGGGAATTTGTAAGAGGCTGGGGGCCAGGGAGTTTGCTGTGAGATTGTCTTCTAAGAATTTCAGAAGCTACATCACCAACATGACTGCCTGAACAAAAGCTGAATAAGGACAACAATAGATATGATAGACTGGACAGGGGAAAGTTCATGAGGTCCCAATCTTACCCAAAGAACTACAGGCAACTAAGGGATTCTGAGCATGGCAGAAATAGTCTTCCCCAAGAAAAAACACACCAAGTGGTCTATTCAGCCCTGAAAACATACATACAAGTTACATTATACAGACTGAGTCAGCTATGTGTATGTATTTAAGAATATATAGATATATAAATAACAATTAAAGAAGGAGTCATTAGTTTATGAATTTGATAAAGGACAGGGAAGGTATGAGAGGCTGAGAGGTTTGAAAAAGAAAGAGAAATTGATGTAATCAAAATCTAAAAATAAAAATAATAATTTTAAGTTGCTTTTTTCTCTCAGAAAGTTTTACAAACCTTTTGAATAAAGTTGAGTTTTCAGGAAGTATGATCTTCTCATACATCTGCTGGAAACAGTACGTCGGGAAAATATAAAGAGAATGTATTAAAAATCTCTGACTTCACACAGCTATGAACAACCAAATTTTGACAAAGAAATCAAAACTACACACTGAAGAAAAGACAGCAACTTCAACAAATGGTGCTTGTCAAACTGAATGAATGTAAGTAGATCTATCTATATTATACTGCACAAAACTCCGTACCCCCCCCAAAAAAAAAACCTTTTCATATAGCCATATATACTAACCTGACAGAAGAGAAGGTGAAAACATTACTGGACTCCTAAGCACAGGAAAAGACTTTCTACATGAGACACTGATAACATAGATATTAAGACAAACAATAAATGTGGCCTCATGAAGCTGAAAAGCTTCTGTATGGAAAAATACACCATCGTTAAGAAAAAGCAACAGGCCACAGAATGGAAAAAATAATGTATCAATTATACATTAAAAAGAGAGGTGGTTCTCAACGTGTGGGTCATGACCCCTTAAGGGTCACATATTATATATCTTTCATATCAGATATGTATATTACAATTCATAACATTAGCAAAATTTTAATCATAAAGTAATAATAAAGTAATTTTATGGTTGGGGCTCACAATAACATAAGGAACTGTAATAAAGAATTACAGCATTAAGAATGTTGAGAACCACTACAGTAGAGGGTTGACATCTAAAATATGTAAAAGACTAAAAACCATGGACATCAAGAGAACAAAATAAGCCAATTAAATATAGGATTCTACACTAAGGAGGGAGCTCTTGCGAAATGAAAAATAAATGGCGGGTAAACACTTAAAGAAATGCTCAACATCCTTAACCATCAGGGAAATGCAAATCAAAATTACTTTGAGATTTCACCTTCCAACTCATCATGGCCAAGATCAATAAAAATGACCAAACATTCTGACTCACTCTTGAGGGAGGGGGGAGAAAACTGCATCTGCCAGGAGTGGAGACTGAACTAAGCAATATTGGGACAGTGGGACCATGGGACTGTCTGCTGCCTGCCCAGGGAGGGGATGGGGAGTTGTGGAGAAGAAAGAATGACCTGATGTGGTGGGAGGGGGAAGAGACCTTGAATAATGATATATAGGGATAGAAAGTGTGACTTCTTTGTTAATAATAATAATATTAATAAAGTATGTCAGGGACCAACACCCTGGCTTGAGCCTCTAAGTCTCTAGCTAAAGGTTCCCATG